>RJWM01034564.1:0-19657 GCA_004363535.1 Dasyprocta punctata | reverse complement strand
TGAGGCAGGAACAATTTTCATTTACAAAGGAGAAAGTAGGCCATGAGATTATCACTTGTTCAAAGTCAGACAGCTACAGTAAAGCAAAGATTCAAACAAAGCCCATACAGCTTTCATTGCCAAAGCTGGGGAGGGGATGGCTTCCTCAAATTGCTGGACTAGGGATAGACTGAAGATTATTTTAAGTTAGAAGATGCCAGCGCATAGCTGCCATCCCTATTGCTGCTAGTTCAAATTGTAGTTAAGAGGAATCCTTAGTGGGAGGCTGAGGTCTCCTGCACTATGAGACTTTGTTGTGGGCCATTTTTTCCCTGCCAACATGGCAGAAAACCAAGAACACTACTGGCTCTGACTCAACTAAAAACTGAGCAGGCTTTTAGAAAACTGTGAAGTTCTCAATTGTACCAAAAATCTTGGTAGGTGGTAGAGATGATCTAAATGAGCTCTGGGAGTAGAGTCTGAACCTCCCACATTTGTTGACAAAATCTACATACCAAGAAAAAAAAAAACACACTCAAGAATTTAGAATGCTTCTATGGAAATGAATTTCTCCTTCTACAGGCAGTAGATTTGTGAGGGAATTACTGGGCCAAGCAGGAAGAATAAAGACAGTGTAGCCTGAGAGATGAGGCAAGAATCACAAGGGAAGATGACAATAGTAGGGGCCCTTGGGCTCTGCCTATTTAAGAAGTTATTACCAAGGCAGCAGGCTAAGAAAATCTGACATCAGGAAATCCCTCAAATCAAAACAAAAGATCCAAGAATATCAAGTAGGGTGTAAATGTGGAGGAATAGAAAAGGCAGCATAACAGACAAAGATATACAGAATGCTCTACTCACTGTGTTTTAAGATCTTTAAATGTTTTAAGTCATTTATTAAAATAATTCTAAAAGGCAGGTACCACTGTCCACGTTTTTTCAGAAAAATACTAAGAGAATTTAAGTTGTCTGAGGCCACACAGATACTACATGGCACAGAGGGGACTTGAGTCCAAATAGTCTGCCTCCAGTGGTCCTGCACATTCTTACCCACTATACAACACTGCCTCTAGAAAAAAGCCAGTTAGACAAAAAGCAGGTAGGTGGCAGAGAAAAAATTGTTAAGTTGTGATATGTTGAAAGGATCTGAAAACAAATGTTACTTGTGGCCTGTCTTGTTCTCTGATAAGCTGTAGGTCTTTCCGTGAAAAAGTCTGAAATAAGTCTTATCCTGCGTTTCAGGATTGGGGCATTACTGTGAGGTGGAGTGACATAATTCGCTCCAACAAGAAAAAGTATTATAGCATAATAGAATGTAGTTAACACAAAATAACACAACAGGTTAAGTAGTAAACAGCTTAATGAATAAACAGCAACTATATCTAGGAAGATATCCTACAATACAGAGTCCACAAAAACAAAAACAAAACAACAACAACAAAAAAAAACAGATACAGACTTCAGGAAAAGAAAAATAGTATAATGTTCTTTCCAACAGATGGTGTAACCCTCATATGGAGTACTCTAGAGGATATCGTATATCACAGAAAATCCACTACAGTCCGGGCCCTTAGAGAAGAAATTGAAAATGGAGGTGCAACAATCTCATTGACCAAGGTAACCCAAGCAGCAGTTTGTCATACTAATAAATGTCTGGAAGATAGTGGCTACTACTTTGAGTATCTCTTGCAATTGTAGAGATCATAGGCAACTTGTATTAATCTCAGAAGTCTTAATAAATTTAGTATTAAAATATTCATGCAAGTTTTTCTTTTCCTGATGTATACAGTTTTTTGGCAGACTCTGTACAAGGTGTCATTTTTCTTCTAGTAAAAGGCAAAGAGCAGAATATGAGTACTTCGTGCTAATTTTAAATAGGAAATACTGTTGGCTTTACAACAAGAATGTTGAGGAAAGGTAAGTACTGTTGATAAACCTTGCAGACGTGTACTCTCCTCTCATTAAACACCAGTGGTACAGCAGAGGCTCACGTCAGCAGTGGACAGCCGGGTAGAAGAGTAAGTGCCATTGGAAGTGCTTGAGCGGCCATGCCGAGGCTTGCTCGGTCTGAGTGGGGCCCAACAATCTCCCTGGTTACTCTGAGGCAGACTTTTTCTGATGATTGTCTTTGGTTCAAAGCAAAGACTTAATTTTCCACTTTACAAACAAACTTGAAGGAGTATTAAAATACTTAACAGATGTTACAATGTAGATTTACTGAAGGTCTAGGTGAATAAATCAAGTAGACATGGGCTAGTTCTGGGGCCTAGCTACAAACAATTCTATAGACTAATAATGGATTTGATCAATAACATATGAACCGGAAGTTAGTCATTTGGAAAAAGTAACAAAATATAAGAGTGGGATAACATTTATCTATATTGTTTCTGCTATGAAGAAGCAATTCCAATTCTGCTTCCTTATTATCTCCTGTAACTGCAGCAAACACCATGGCACATGACTTAGAAATCTTCAGTTTTAGTGTAGTTCATCCACTTTGTCCCATCTCATGTACCTCGAAAGCTATTCTGTATCAACGTTCAGAATAAGGTCCACTGAGAAGCAGCCAAAGGAGAATTAGTAGTAGAGAGATTTCTATCCATATAGTTAAAATTATATTCTAGCACATAAAAGTTTGAGTTGCAACTATTCGGAAATGCCATTCACCATTCAGATGGAATTTATAAGTATTTCCGTAAGATTTCTAGATATTGTATCTGAAGTCTTGGGATACAGAAATACCAATAATAATGTAATTTCCAAAGGCTGGTCTGGCCCCTGACAATTATTTAACAGACTTTATTTGAACATAAAAAATAATAATCATAAACATTACCTAGCTATAGTCAAATGTAGTAAGAAAACTGGATAAATATTAATGAACATATAATCTATTCTTATTAGCAATCTGGTAAGAAAGGAAAGTACTGTGTAAAATAGAATTACCTCTATATTATCTTATTAATTTTTCTGTATTTGTTGCTTAGCACAGGCTATTCCTACTTTTTACCATTTTAATTTCAACTGTTCCCTAATGCAGGGCTATCAAAAAATGTTTATGATGTATTTCACCCCTTTACAGATACAGAGTCAAAAGAATAGAATTGTAGGATATATATATATATATATATATATATATAGAGAGAGAGAGAGAGAGAGAGAGAGAGAGAGAAAGAGAGAGAAACTTTAGAAAACGTTTTTTCTTTATTCCACCTTTTAATGACCTTTTAGGAATGTACTATGACAAAAAAAAAGATGCGACTATCTGTACACATAGCTTTTATTAGTGTTGTCAGCTTTTTTTTATAACATATACAGTTTAAATTCCATTCTACTCATGAAAAGACAAAGGTCTTACATCAGATTACCCAACTATGAGAAATTCTAAAACTATCTCCTAATCTCCTGCCAATAATCTTCATTTTAGGCTTCCTGTAACAGAGTCACCATTTTCCTTTTCCCTCTCAAATCTTCTCCCAGCCTCCACACCCTTAGTATCCATCATTCTCAGAGGAGTCCTCAACTAGCACATCCAGACTTCTCTTCTTCTCTTCAAAAAAGGGCTGGCCATAGGGTTCCAGATAGCAAGGATCTCAACAAAACACAAACCACAGGAGTTGATGTGGAGATAAAAGACCCATGAAATAAAGCTTGGAAGAGGGAACAGTACAAAAAGTTCCCTTAATGACACAATAGAAAAGGAGAAAAGAAAAGACAGGGTTGACAGAAAAAAAACCACGTTAAGCACTCTGAACGTTTATAGCATTTGAACATGAAGCATTATATTCAAGCCAGATACAAACAAGGTGGGTCACCAGATAATACCAGACCAGTTTTTAAACTTATGGCACATGGCAGAGACAAAGAGAAGCCTCAGATGCCTTGGTCAGGCAGGGCCAAGGCATGGGCTCGGTATGCATCACCAGTCATTACATCCTTGTGCTGTCTCATAGGCTCTGAAAAATGCACTCTAAGGCAGCCTTGATCTGGGATGCGGTGGGTTCTCAGAAGGCTTCTGCCAGGTTCTAAGTAAACTGAGCACTGAGAATTCCAATGCAGCCCAAGGCTACTCTCCAGTCAGGGCTCATGAGGGACAGCGCAGTGAAGAGATAAAAGTCTCTAAACAATTTTTAGGGTCAGGCATATTCACAGCTGGCCTGTACTTCCTGCATGCTGCTTAACTGGAGACAGAAACTAACCAAGAAAAGGTATCTTTCATACCCTGGGACTACATTACTGTCTCCTAATGCCCTCTGTCACATAAAGGATTGTTACTCACCATTACTGTAGCTGTTTTGGTTTTTTGTTTTTTTGCCTTTTTGAGACAGGGTCTCCTTATGTAGTTCAGACTGGCACTGAACTCATTTTGTAGCCCAGGCTGGTTTCGAACCTAAAACGATCCTCCTGCCTCACTCAGCTTCCCGAGTGCTGGGATGGGATTACAGGCGTGTGCCACCATCCTGGGCATGTTTTGTTTTTGGCAGTATTGGGGACTGAACCTAAAGTTCCACATGCTCAGGCAAGCAAATGCTCTATCATTAAACTATATCCCCAGCTGCTATTCATATTTGAATAAATAACATGGTTACATTCATGCAAATCTAATAAACACTGGACATTTGAGGGAAAAGTTCTAATTTACCTATTTCATTTTGTTGGAAATATAATTTTCCTTTGATTTCATTATATCACAAAGACAGCGGGTTAATTTCTAAAGTATCTGAAATTAAAAGTGGTTTAAAATTGTAACAGTAGGCCTTATGAGAATGGGAAGAGGAGACACCTATGGTTTACAGTAAGAACCTGGCCAATAAAAATCTGTATTACATTGATCGATGAATGGAAATCACACACTATCTAATATATACTGTACAAACCAAGGCCATCAATTCGAACCTCATGAACGCTATGATTTTTTCATATATCCTCCCATCAGTTATATCTTAATGCTTTGGCTTCTTTCTCTCCACTGTTCTTTACAAATCCTTTCACCTCACAAGCTAATAATGACAAACTGTGAGCACTCAACAATTTTGCACTGGTTAACTTTATAACTCTTTATGTAATCTTCTAAGAATAATGTCCACAGTTTTTTTTTTTATCTACACATAGTTAATACTGAGTGCTATGCACTAATTACTGTTCTAAACATGTTACATATAATAACCCTCAAAAGATGCCTATGAAGTGGGCACAAGCAGCTTAGGGGGAACCCTGAGTTCACTTACCATTATTCAGCAATGGTCAACTGTTATCTAAAACGCCCACATGTGGCCAGAAGAATATCTAAACATGATAAAACAAACATAATACCTACAATTTATTTTTTCATAAGCAATGATATTGACTTCCATCTATATAAGAATTTTAATTTTTTGATTCATGTATGTACAACGGTTCGAATTTAATCTGTGAGTAAAGTTCAAAACAAAAAGTAAACTAACACTTTTCTGAGACTAGGCATAGCTCACTTGTTTACCTTGATATTCTGATGCAGTGGGCTGAATTAGGCCACAAAAATCTATACAGTCAATGGACTCCTACCACCATTCAATGAAGCCACTCACTGGACTTTTTTTTAAACCTTGCATTATCACTATTCAGAAAGTTTCCAAAAAGATAAAAAGGGAAAAGGAAAATGGTCAAAAGCTGCAAAGTACTGCAACAGTTCCACCATTTGAAAAAAGAATGAAGAGACCATTCTGGGGCTGAACTTTCCCAAGAAGGAATGAAAACTTATGTGATCCACAGATACCTGAAGAATCAACTAAAATAAAGTTACATAGGATTTGGGGAGAAATGGAAAATTACAGAATATCACACACAAAAAAAATACACACACACACAAAAAAACAAACTGTTTTCATTGTATATTGAATGGCATCCGTGGATACCAATAGAATTGTACAAAAAGAAAATGCTAAGATGTAGACTAAAGAGGTGTTGCTCTTATATTAAAGTAATTTATAAAGTACACTTGGCTTTATAGTTATCTGCTTTAGGAAACAAGACTGGAGAAGCCTAACTCTGGATTATCTTCGGTTACCTTCTGTAGGCCTTCACCATCTCTTGACTGATTTATGACACCAGTATTCTAGTGACATTCTGTTTCTCATTCTCCAATCCCACCTTTGCGTAGACACCAATCACGTCCACTTGCATTAGACAGACTTCAACTGGTTCACTACTCATGGAACAGAGTCCAAATTCCTCAGCACTACACTTCCACCCAGATGTACCATTCATGTGCTCCTGCCCCAGACCAGATCCTAGTCCTCGTATCTCCATCTCAGTGATGGTCAAATGCCGAACCCGATAGTGTGGCTTGTCACCTACAGGTGCAGCCTTCATTTCCTCATAATGCCTCCCACGTTTTTCATGTGCCTCTGTGTCCTTGCATATGCCACCCCGTCTAGGTGGAAGGCCTTTCTAATTCCCTGCTTCCTGTGCCTGATTAAACTCATCCTTCAGAACTCAGTCTTACATCTTGTGGGAAGCTTTCCTAATGCCCTCAGCCTCCAAAGGGTCAGAAGCTTTTTGGACACCACACTGTATTCCCTACTGGACTAATGTAAAGAACTGCTTTAACATTTTCTAGCTGAGTGACCTTGAAC
Source organism: Dasyprocta punctata (assembly GCA_004363535.1). Lineage (NCBI taxonomy): Eukaryota > Metazoa > Chordata > Mammalia > Rodentia > Dasyproctidae > Dasyprocta > Dasyprocta punctata. The sequence continues at coordinate 13,064 of RJWM01034564.1, read as the reverse complement.
AAGTTCATTAATTTCACTGGACCCACTGCTTCATGTCATGAAAGCATTCATCTGCTATCACAGTGAAATACTGAACGTCAAAAATCATTTGTAAACAGTGATGCACCACGTAGATATTAAAAATGTTATCATAAACCAAAAGAGCACACGATATTCTAGGTGATTATTCTTCAGTTTAATCTAAGGATAAGATTCATCAATCCTGATTTCCAGTCCCTTCTCCAAAGACACCCTGCATTTTTACCCTACTTTCTGGCTCTACTAAGTCCTTGTGCTTCTATCTTCAGGAAAAAAAAAATCTACAATGATGTTTCGGTCATTTAAAGAAAACACTAAGTGGGGAGCTACTGAACAATACAGACTTTTCTTTTTCCTACCCTTCCCAGTGCCTTTGCAGGAGTACAGTGTTAACATATCATTCAGTAATACAGAAATAGTGTCGATGTATACAATCATTTTGTAAATATGAAAGCACTGAATGAGTGAATAGAAGCATACCCTCTCCTTAATAAGCTTATAACCAAAAGGAATGAGTGATGTAAGATTCCACAGGAATCTGACCTTAAGAAATGTTTAACAAACGCTTTTCTTGTCATCTTCAAGTGCAATACACTTCCTGCTATTCCATGTGATGATCTGGCACAGGTTCTAATTGCTATTAGTAACTCATGCTTACCCTATGAATAGTTTAACATTATCAGAATCATTAAAATGATTCAGTTCATAGTTATGGAATATCTACTATATTCGGCCTTATCAGAGTACAAACATAAAGGTGATGGCTGCTCAGGAGTCACTAAATGTGTCCGAGGAAGCTAAGCCATCAGTACATTTGCTACTACAAAGCAGAAAGCTGTAAAGTGTGTGGAGGACCTAAAGGTAGTAACAATCAACAAATGCATTTGAGCTAGGGCCCTAATGGTGGCCAATAGCTGCTATTAATATTGAATGCCTAGTATATACTACATATATAATACTTGTTGCATTCGTTATCAGGTATCCGCGATCGCCTTCTTCCCAAACCCAAGCCGTGTTGTTGTCTACGGAACAATGCTCACGTTCATATCAGACATACATGCCAAGCACTGTTTCACGCCCTTTAAAGGCACACTTTCTCATTTCCGACATGCCCCCGTTATATAGATGAGGCTCAGGTTTTGTTATTCTCCAAGATAAAAGAGATAAAAATAAAAACACGTATATATAAATAAGGACCTACGAGAAAACCCCGCGTATCCTCAGAGCGCGCGGTCCCACCTGACATAACTGCTTCCCGCAGTGCTTTCCACCTCTCCAGGGCGCACCCAGCGGGAACAACGCATCCCCTTTCCTTTCCCGCCAGGGATTAATTTTCTTTTCCTGAACCCATAACTGAACTGTTGATTCTGCTGCGGATTCTCTTAAACCTACCCTCTCTGCAGAGGACATCATGCTGCTATTTAAGTCACCGGCGGTTCGGGGTACAGGGAACCGAATGAGAACCCTCTCGGATTTGGGATCTGTTCCTGGATCACCTCCAGGGATGGCAGCCACGCTCGGCTCGCCCAGGGGCTCCGCCCCGGCGGCATCCCCTCCTGCCGATCCTGGTCAACTTGGGCTCTGGGGTTTGCTCCTTCCCCCTCCACCTGCTCGCGCGCCCTGCACCTTCCGCAGTCTCCGCTGACCGCGCGCACCAGGCCTCCCGCGGCCCCGTCTCCGCCGCCCAGTCCCCAGCCCGCCCGACCCCGGCCAGCCACTTACGGTTCCAGTACACCGGGTAGCACTCCCCCTGGGTCACATCCACCTCGTAGAGGCCACCGCGCACGCACACCGGCTCGATGTGCACCAACCCTTCAGTGTCGGGCTCGCGCCCCGCAGCGCGCGGGCAGAAGCCGCAGGCGCGGGCCCCGTCGTCGTCGTCCTCCTCCTCCGCGAAGCGTTCGGGGGCGCCCGGGCCGTACGCACGGTCGTCGTCGCGGGTCCGGGCGCCGGCTGCGGGCAGCAGCGTCCGGAAGGCGAGCTCGATGCGCAGCGAGTCGTAGCCGATGAAAGGCTTCCAGGTCTTCTTGTCTTCCCGGTAGAACCAGCGCACCTCCTCGGGGCCCAGCTCTGCCACCACCTCGTAGCGGTGCCGGGCGGCCGGGCCCCCGGGCCGGGCGCGCTTCCTCTCCCCGGGGCCCGCGCCCGCCGCGCCGCCGCCGCCCGAGTTCGCGGGCAGCAGCGCGGGCGACGGCGGGGGGTGCAGCGACGAGGAGCTGCCGGCGCCGCCACTCTCGCCCTCGCTGTAGTAGCGCAGCGAGGAGCCCGACTCGGCCGAGCTGAAGTAGTTCTCGTCGCTGAGCGATGGCTCCAGCGCCAGGTGCGAGAGGTCGTCGGCGCCCGCCGCCAAGTGCAGCCCCGGCTCCCCGCGCAGCAGCGCCAGCGACACGCCGCCGTCGCCCGGGTCCCCGCCGGGCAGGTGCTCGAAACCCCAGCCGCCGCCGCCGCCGCCGCCGCCGAACGCCGGCCCCGCGTCCGCGCCCAGCTCCCAGGCGCCGCCGCCCCGACCGTTACGCTCGGGGTTCCGCGGCGAGCCGCGGCCCGGGAAGTTCATGGTGCCGGGCCGCGCGCCGAGCCGTGGCCCCCACAGCTTCCGCCTCACATTCAATGCCGCAGCCCTCTCCGCCGGGGCTTTTAATCTTTCAAATCCCGGACAGAGATGCGGCGCCCGCAGCCGCGGCGGTAGCTCCGCCCTCCGCGTTCGACGGCCCGCCCATTGTCACGTAGCCCCCCGCGTGGGCGGGGCTAAGAAAGGCCCCGCCCAGAAGCTCCGCCCCGGAAGTCTTGTCTGCGGCGCCAAGCTCGGACCCTCGTCCCTTCCTCCCTCCATCCTTCACGGCCTTCGGCCTCTCCGCCGGGACTGTCGGCTCTGCTCGGGTCTCCAGCCGGCCTTGCCCTGCTCTCCTCCGTGACCTCGCCACGCGTCTTCCTGCACAGCTGCCTCGGCCCGATTCTTCCGAAGACCCGAACTCAGCTGTGGCGAGGCTTTACCCAGCCCATCCTGAGCCTGGAGGCTTCTGCTCCGGTCCAGAGCCCCCTGCAAGTTGCTTACCCAAGGACCGGGAGTTTGGCTCAGTGACTTAAGCGCCTGTGTGCCAGGCGCGAGGTTGTGAGTTCAATCCTTGGTGCCGCAAAAAAAAGAAAAGAGAAAAAGAAGTTGCTTGCCCGCAGTCTCCTTTTTCTAAAGTACACGTTTGTGATCTATAATGAGTCCATTTATTGTGGAGGGTTGGCACGTACACATACTTCGTCTTAATCCTTTTTACTTTCTCGTCCTTTCCCCTTCCTCCCCTCTCCCTCCGTCTCTAGCTTCCTGCCAATCTCCAAAAGCTCTACCTGCCTGTGTCCTGTCATCTGTCTTTTATTAATTAAACTTTGGGTCCCTCATATAAGAGAAACCTTGCACTATTTAACATTCTGTGTCTGATTTGTTTGATTTAGCATTATGGTCTGAAGGTGCATCCATTTTCCTACAAGTGACCAAAATGTATCCTGCTTTATGTATTTCCCTGTGTACATATCCCGCCTGCACCCTCACCTGGACCTTCTAAGTCACCTGGTTCTGGTCCCTCCAGAATTGTCAGCTGACCAGAGGGCACTGTGCCCCGTGCCTACAGCTTCCTGGGTATTTCCACACCCACTCAGAATCTGGACTCTTAACCTGCCTTTCTATGCCACCTGTTATTGCTGATCTTTCAATAATTTCCTGTTTTCTTCACTTCTTTGTAAAGCTCTTGATGGAAAGAAGTCTATGTCTCAACCTTCACACAGTGAACACAGAGCCAGTGTTTATTGGCTATGCTGGCACGTCCGGAAGCTCAGGTGTGGCAGAAAGATTATTAGATCAAAGGGCAGGAAACCAATTGTCTTCTAGACCCAGTTTTGCTAATAATCCTGGGGAAATCACCTAGCCTCTTTCATCTTTTTGGTTTCTTTGTCAGCAAACTGAAGCACTGTTGTACAAGATGCTTAGTTCCTTTCAGCAGATTCTGTGATTTGTAAGGTTCCTTCCAGTGGTTTTTTTGCATCTGTGATTCTGTAACTCACTTTTCTGGGATCAAGCTGAATGAATTCTCAGGCGCCCTTATATGGTTCTCTTATATTTAAAAAAAAATCCTTATTTTATAAGCCCGTCACCCTTTGTTAAGACTCCAGAGAAAAATAGCCTCCAACTTCGGTGTCCTCAATTCAAGAACAGGCAGTGTTCACTGTTTCATTACTCCCTCTGTAATGAAATCAGGTTGGTAGGTAATATTTTTTGATTGCCCTAGAGATTATTTGAAGTCGTTATTTAAATCAGGACCATCTCTAGTGTGTAGAGTGCTTTTGTAGGAACTGGAAAAAAAGGCATTGCTTCCTTTGGACAGATATAAAGGGATATGTGGTTCATGGCGAATAGGACATGGGCTGGGTTTTCTATCCCAGCTTGTACCGAGGGGTGGTTGATCTTGTGCAGTAACTTGCCCAGCTGTACACTGCAGTTCTGATTCAAAGAATTCTTTTCCATACGTCATGGTTTCTGAGTGCTTGGACCCCGACCTCTCCAGTGTTTTTATTAAGATATGCAGAATATAAAATTGTCTATGAGCTTTGATCTGTTTACCACCCTGTAAGGCATTACCCTGTGGAGCATTAACTCTACAGTGTTTGATGGGTAGGCACTTCTGATGCAGAAGAGAACAGGAGAGACTTAAGTTCCTTCTTTAGCAACGTGCAGCCCAGTGTGGCTATGAAAAAGTAAACAGATACATTACCATACAGTGTGAAAAAATATTATAAAAGAGTTCAAAATAATCATTTAGAATATCTCTATTCCTTTATGTTTCTTAATTGAGTGTAGCCTAACTATGTAGCTGTCTGGTCAAATTATTTTAGCTAAATTTTAACTATTAAGGATGATACAATTCCCTTTAATGAATATTGCCCTCTGTAGAAAAAACTCACTTCTTGTATTGAAGGACTATTTCTGTCCTTTGAGTGTTATTTGGTAATTTCGAAACTATTCTCATATGGTCCAGTGGGTGAGGCCACACTTAGGGGCGTGATCTTTCTTGAAGGAGCTATTGATTCTCAGTGTCGTCCAGGTGGTAAGAAAAGGGTGTCTCAGGTTCTCTTTGGACCTTGCTCTTGGTCAGGGGAGACAGCAGTCAGTAGTTGTGGGAGTTGAGTTTGCTTTTGCTCCTTGATTGTGTGCTGGCTTGTAGTTGGCCTGAAGCAGACAGTGAACAAAAGATCTTTAAAGGTGCAGTATTGAACTTCATGTGATGCATGTGTTTGTTTCCCTTTTATTTTCTAGCCATCTCAAGGCAAAGGTCATGAAGTTATTTGTCTTGGTTTTCTTTGCTGCTTAAAAGTCACTCTTTCACTGAGGCTTCCTGCTATGATCCTTTTGCTTCCTAGAACATCTTTGCAGGTTAAGTGATTCTGATGAGCAGGAAAGGATTGGAGCCATCATTCCATTCCCCAGCTGCTAAAATAGGTGTCGGTGGCTGCTTACCACCTATGTCATTACTGCCTTCCCTGGATAAGGCCATTTCTGAACTTTCATGGCTCTATAGGAAGCATTCTATTCTAATTTAATAATTACCCAAGACCAGGCCTCCTCCCCATATGGAAAATATGCATGACTGATTCATGTGCCTGGCATTCATGAACCTGGGCAGCTGCAAAAACCAGGCCAATGGGGAACTAGGCCTGTGGGAGTGCTTGCTGCAAGAGAGCAAAAGAGGTCAAGCCAGCTTGTTTTTACTACAGAAGACATGGCTCAAGCACACAGTGTCCCATCCTTCCTTCCCCATTAGGCATGGGAAGGTGTCTGCCAACAATGGTCATCTTTCCCACCCGCTTCTCAAAAGTTCCATGGTTCAGATTCTTTTCCTTTTCTTCTCCCTTAAAGCTTGTTCCTAATGATCACCTTAAACTGTTTTCAGCTACATACAAACGTTGGGGATGGAGCCAGTATCCCATGCTCACACTTAAAAGGGCTTCATCCAAAGTGTTCAGTGCAATATATACCCTTAGAATGAAGAAAGGGAGATGGCACCTAACCAGCTGCCCCACTCACCATATCTCCCATGTGATGAGCCACTCACTACTTTTGAATGAGTATTTATCCCATTTCTGTAAACTTGAGAGTGCATTTTTGATGCACTGGAACAACATGTTGCACTGACATTCCCTGGACATATACGAGGTGTCTGCCAAGTTTCATGCACCCTGCTGGGTTCCACAGCGAAGCATTCACAGTCTTGTGGTATCTTTAAATAAAACCGTAATGCCAACTCTTGCATTACTGGGAGGACTATAATTGGAATGCTAGTGTACATCACTACATAGAGGTCATTATCTCCCTAGAGGCAAATCAATAGAGGAAACTAAATTACACTCCAAAGGGCACTGGTGAGCAGAAATAACAGGAAAATATGATGAATAAAGTCATTCATTGTTCCATTTATTCAGTCAAAACATATTTGTCTGATACTCTTTCAAAGATGTTTATGAGCCAGGATTGGTGGCACATGGTGATAATTTCAGTACTCTGGGAGGCTGAGGCAGGAGTATTGCAAGTTGGAGCTCAAGCCTGGACAACTTAGCATGACTCTCCCTTAAAATTTTTTTAAAAGTTCAAAAATGACTAAAGGTGTAGCTGAATGCCAAGACCCTGGCTTTGATGCCCTGCCTCCTGCAAAGTTTTTACTTTTAACAAATTATTTAAATTTTAGAGTTATCAAATGTATGTTAAAGAGCACATCCACAAAACTGTATTTGCCAGTACTCCATAAATATGTCTCGTATTCCATTTGGAAAAAAGGCGAGTGATGTCGAAGGCATAAATTCAAATGAAAGACAATGCAAATCAATACCCTATGAAGACAATTACAAAACTCTCATCAGCTTTTATATATCACAAAAAGAAGATTTGGCTATGTTCCTGCTCTTTCATTATAAAAAAGTGAATTAAACCATAACCAAAGTCTGCTATGAGTTCATTTCATGACTTTTGTTGTGCAGGTAAGCGGAAACTATGTATTTGTTCATGAAGTATATAACTCAAGAGCTTTCAAAAAAGTAATTGATGGTCATGATAATGTGCTGCAGGTTTAGAAGGAGCATCTTGTATATGTGTATTTTATTCTGATTTTTATATAAGAAGGAAAGAAAAGAGGAGCTGTGCTCTGATGGTGGTTTCCAAGAGCGTACCTCTGAGTAATTTGCTCAGTTTTTACAATGGCAGTATTGTCTTACTCTTATTGCAATCACTACTTAGTAAAGTGTGTTTGTCCATTCATCATGTCAGCATTTCAAATTTAAGATTTCAATTTAAACAAAATATTCTAGACTCACAAGCCCACAAATCCTTCTGTTGTCCTGTTGGGCTTTTGAACCGTATTAGCCATTAGTGTACACTCACTAATAAATTAAAAGGGGATGATAGGACTGAAAGTTCTTTAGAAATTTGATCTTCAAAGTTAAACAACCTGTATTTTAATAAACGAGTAATAATAGCCTTTCATCTGGAACTCATTCTTCCTTTTTTAAGTTTAGAACTTCAAACTAACTCTTACTAATCTATGAGAGCTTACAGTCCTTCATTTTATTATTAACATTATTCTCAAGTTCTAAATTATGAGCTTTGATCACTTGCATTACTACTTAGATGTCTTAGTCCACTTTCTGTTACTACAACAGAATACCTGAGACCAAGTAGTTTGTAATGAGGTTTCTTTCAGCTCACAGTTCTGGAGGCGGGGAGGTCCAAGGGCATGTGCATGTCTGGCTTCTGATGAGGGCCTGGAGCTACTTCATATCATGGTGCTGCCTCATATCAGGGTGGGGAAATGGAAAGGGGAAGCAAGTGACTTTCAGTTGTCCAGGAGAGACCTACAGAAGACGTGCCAAGCTCATTTTATAGCAACCCAGTCTAGGCATAACTTGCCTCATGGAGACCATGTTAATTATTTCATGAGAGTAGAGCTTGTAAAGGTCCCACAACCTCTCACCACTCTGATCATCTTCCTTGCACTGAGAAATTAAGCCTCAACAGGATTTCTGGTGGGAATAAGCCGTATTCAGACTGCTGCATCAGCTTAGAAATTATCAACTATGAATGCTCTTGAGGTGATTTTAAGGAAGACATAGAAGGGCAGTATATTAGTTTTGTAAGGCTACTGCAACAAATTTCCACGGGTTGTGTGACAAAACAACAGGAATTTATTTCTCACTGTTTTAATTCTAGAGGTGCTGCGGGAGGAACCATTCCTTGTCTCTCCTAGCTCATGATGGTTGCCAACAATTGCAGGTATTCCTTGTGTTTCTTTGCTTGTGTCTGCATGATTCCAACCTCTGTTATCGCTCTATCTCCATGAGTCCTTATTTTTTTCTTATTGTAAGGACACCAGTCACTGGATAATATGGTATGACCTCATTTTAAGTGGTGACAGCTGCAAAGACTCTATTTCCAAATAAGATAACATTCTGACATTGCAGGTGGACATAAATGTAGAGAGGCACTATTCAACCAGTTATCACTGAATGTGAATGCAAAAGCACTACTTTTTAAAACATATAAACAGTTGCTAGGTGAGTTTTTACCTGGGAAAAATATTTATATATTTAAATAAAAATGATAAATATAAAGATCATAAATACAGATGCAGAAGTTTAACATTCCAAATACAGAATTGGATATGGTAATAGGTTTACTGCAGTAGAAGCAATGATTAATTGTGAAATAAAGATAGTATTTGACAGTAGTTTAGGAAAACATAGGTATATTTTGACTCAACTCTTTCCATTATCCATCCAGTCATCTATTCATCTTTTCAACTATTCAGATAAAATTGAATTATCTAAAAAAAGTTTTAGAAGACATTAGAGAAAAGGGAAAATTGTGATTAGAAATGTACATCAGGGACTAAAACATAGTAGGTCAAGTCCCTTATATTTGCAAAGTAAAGATGGGTCAGAATTTGGGCTCTGAGTTTTCCAGCAGATTACTCATGTGATTTCTTTTTTTTTCTTTTTTTCTTTTTTTTTTTGTGGCACCGGGGATTGAACTCACAACCTCGTGCCTGCCAAGGCAGGCACTTAAGACTCATGTGATTTCTAATCTCAATAAAATGAAGAACTTGGTTACTAATGTTTATTCTTTAGATGTAAACAAGGAAATAAAATGTTATTTGGCAAAGAGAATTGCTTATTTTCAACTTAGAATGTTAGATGACAAATATATTACTGTAATACTTTGTTATAGTTATTCTCATCTATAACATCTCAGATAAGCCACAGATTTTTCTACAAAACATTTTTTGGGGACAATAGGAGTGAGATTATTTTTCCTAAATTCTTACTGACATAGACAGAGGTACTAGACAATATCATTCACAGTGTATTATCTGTTTTAAAAACTGACACCAAAATAAACAAAAATTAAAAAACCACCAGTAGTAGGAAATATGTGGCAAAAAGATGAAAGTAACAAATATTTAAATAGTCTATTTTACATCTGTATTGAGGAACACTATGCAAAGAATACTTAAAAAGAATGAACCATTCCATAAAACTTCAAGATACATGATTAAAAAATAGCAAGTTACAGATATATAGTAAAAAATAGCAAGTTACAGAATAATCTATGGTTTGACTTTATTTTTATATTAAAAACACAAACCTATACAAGTGTATATATATATATATATATATATATATATACATGCACACATTTATATGTATACACATTTGTATATATTTACATATGTTTACCTACCTATAAGTAGTTTTTTATTTTAAAGAGATAAAACCAAGGAAAATAGAATAAAACCAATCAAGAATAAACCAGCATAAGCAATACAGGACTTCAAAGCCTTAGGAAACCAAAAACAGTTACCGTAATGCCTTTTGTTGTCTTCAGAATAGCTGCAGATACATTCGGACATAGCAAAAATGGAACAGAACAGAATAGAATAGAAACAACAAAACCAAAACAGTGAATGCAATAAAGGACTTTGAAACAAGCCACTAGTAAATTCAAAATGGCTGCCAAGATATGTCTTGTTATCTTTCAAATAGCTGCTCATGCCATCAGATTTAACATAATCGAACAAAAGAGAATAAAACCCAACCCAACAAAACAGTGAAAATGATATGGTTTCCTAGCCGGGATCACCTCCTGGTGAGGCCCCTGGTTCTCTCCCCTTCACAGTCCGCAAATGGCACAGACTCATGGAGAGAGGCTTGGGTGTCAATGAATTGTTAATAAAACTCTAAAAGGATAAATTCCAAGCTATTCACATAGTTATTCTGAATAGTGAAGTTTAAATAAAGGTAGACTTTTGGTCTGTGTTATTTGACTTTATATAGTGAGCACACTTTTGTATTTTATGTGTGTAGCTAAAACAGCTTTAACAATGAGTAAAATAGAATAGAAAATAGTACTATTTAATATTGAGCAGCCTACCTGCCATAGAGGTTTCTCTAAGTAGCCTTCCCTTGTACGACTGTGTTAATTCAGTTAAGTAGCATACCTGAATAAACTTATTACATAAGTGTCATAGAATTCATACAAATTGCAGATCGGGATAGGTTTAGTTCTCAGTTCTAAGACTACGTATATGAGCTTTGAGCCTCAGCTTCGTTGTCAGATCCATGGGAATTATAACAATACTTGGCTTACTTTGTTGGGTGAAGGTTATTGAGATAATGTATACAAAAGTTTTGTGGTGCTTCTGCTGCCCATGATTGTCACCTGCCTACCGCAGCAGTAAATACATACAACAGAAGACTTTTCTGTATTTCAAGAGTTTCTCTCCCACCTTGTCTTGCTTTTATTATTGTAAGACTTACAAAGTAGAATTAGTAGTATTCAGCATGTAAGGGACCTTATGTGCCTGCATTTCACTCTAGCCCCATGATTTTTTTGCTACCTAACCTTGTTCTCAGAACTCTTGGCCCATGCACACAAAGGTCAGGGAGAGAAATGTGACCTCTCAGTCCTCCAAGGGCCTGCAACTACCATATCCTCTTCCCTGGAGCCGTTGACAAATCCTTCTTGTCTGCTGCATCTTAATGCAACTTCTTGGAATGGCCACAGATCTGAATTCTATGTCACATGGAGTCCCTGTTGCAACACTGCCCTCTTCCCTACTCAGCGCTGCCAGCTTCAACACCAGTGACCTCGTTCATATGCTTTTCACACCTAACACACACTTCAATGTGTTTTAAAATATCCTTTTGAAGAACCCAAGGACCTATAATATTCTTTGGCACCTACAAATTTCTGATCTCTTTCAAAGTTCGTGGAAACTATGAGACCCCCGTTAGAGCTAGATGAATTAAGTGAAACTTTCTCGAGTTTTCTGACGTGATGACTTTGTGGTCTAAATCAGAGGTGTAAGCATGAAATTCATTATTAGAGTGCTGAGGGAAGAAAAAGACGAATAAAATTTTGTTTTCAATGGCATCTCTCAGCTACTATAAATAATAGTTAGATGATATTTACCTATGTGTAAACTGAAGGACAATTGAAATGACTTCTCTCTCAAGGATTATGAATTATCAGGAGTAATTGATCAGAAATAAATTCAAAGGAACAAATATGTCCCAAATACCTACTAATGCCTAGTGCTTAATGCCTAATATTGTATGTACCACATACAGTATTAGGGACAATGATCATCTGACTTCTACAGAACTTAGTCTGATAGGAGAGGTGAGAAATTAAATATGCAGTTGTAACATGGGAAAGGGGTCAGGACAAGGACATTGAAGGGTGCGAGTACAGCATTTAGAAGGATGCCTTAGCTATCTATGGGTATGAGGATGGGACATTCAGTGACAGAAGATGTCCCAGAAAAAGAGATGCCTCAGCCAGAACCTGAAAAGTGAGTATAAGGTGACTGAAATTGGGAAGAGGAAGAGTGCAGTGTTGCAACAGGGACTTCATGTGACATAGAATTCAGATCTGTGGTCATTCCAAGAAGTTGCATTAAGATGCAGTGTGCAGAAGAATATCCCAGGCAGAAACTAGGAAATACCCACTGACCCAATATGTTTGAAGAACCCGAACGCAGAGAGGCAGGTGTGAGATGAGCAAAGTAGTTTACTAGAAAAGCCAAATAAGAATAAATTATCATGTAGATACTGCAGGTACCTAACGTATTTTGGGGAAAAAAAAATAAAAAAGTTATTTACATGAGCACTGAGGACCAGCTTGATACACAGACAGCAGACAATAATAATAAATTGGCACAAAAATAAATTGAGAGTCTGTCACCACATGACTTGTGGTGAGATCCCCTGCCTGACTTAAGGACAGATTAATCTGTAAGCCAATGACCAGAGCTGAGACCAGCAAACAGCCTGTGAAGTTCTGGCACCTCAAAGCTAGATAACCTGGCAGCTGAGGCCTGGGACTTGTGCAGATTCCTTCTAGCTCAGTAGTCACAGTTAGCAGACAGTCAGGTTACTAGTTAAACCTGATCTGTTCCTGTGTGCTTTTCCAAAAATACATTGTCCCTCAATTCTTGAACCTTGACCGCATCAGCATTTGACCTCCACCACTTCCTGAAGCCCACCCCTAATCAAGCTGTGCACCTAATAAAGGCCAAGGACACCAGTGTCCTGTGTCCCAGCCCATCGTTGGGCTTTGACCATCCTGGTGTGCCTTGTAACTAAAATATACGTTTTGTCTGTGTTTTATTCTGTTGTCCTACCTCTGAACAGGAGATCGGTGGTCCTAGGCTAGGTCCTGATGCATGAGCTTCTTTGAGAAAATCACATCATGACATAGTTAAGTGGTGGGTTTAAATAGTCTCTAGCAATGATCAGAGTTAAGACTCCCTTCTCAGTTACACTGTAAACATTCTAACAGTTCTTGCAGTTTTTAGCATAGAGATTTGTGTTTACTGCCATACAGTTTACATTGCAGAATTTGCTTTACTTCAGGACCTGATGTTATCATTTTTCTCATGTGGTCCCATCCTTCATAAGCCATTGTTTTGATTTTGATGGGAAGGGCATCACAAAGCTCAGCTTGCTTTCAAGTATTT
>RJWM01034563.1:0-19613 GCA_004363535.1 Dasyprocta punctata | reverse complement strand
AAAAGAAGAAGCAAGCTATATCATGTACTGGTACAAATTCCCTATAATGAATGTTATCACTATGTACATCTAAAATTTACCAATAAAATAAAAAGCAAAACAAAAGAAGAAGACAGACTTAAACAAAGAAATCAAATAAGCTTAACTGATCTTTGACCATATGCAGTTCGATGGAAGGAAGATGGCCTTCCCAAAAATGGCACTGGAACAACTGGATAGCCGTAGGCAAAAAAAAAAAAAAAAAGGTTTCACATGAACCTCATACATTATTTTTTAAAACATAGAATAGATCATAGACTTAAAAGTAAAGTATAAAATTATACAACTTCAGGCCCCGTATTGAACTCAAGTTGTAAGAGGCAAGTCCAGTCTTAAAGGAACCAGAGCAACTGAGGAAACTGTTTATTGATGGTCTGAGCTTTCAAACCACAGATGATAGTTTAAGAGATCATTTTGAGAAACGGGGCACATTCACAGATTGAGAGTGTGTGGTAATGAGATCCCCGAACAAAATGTTCCAGGAGCTTCGGTTTTGCGACTTACACTTGTTGAAGTGGATGCAGCAACGTGTGCTTGACCACACAAAGTTGATGGGTGTGTAGTGGAACCAAAGAGAGCTGTTTCTAGAGAGAATTTAGTAAAGCCTTGTGCCCATCTAACAGTGAAGAAAATTTTTGTCGCTAGTATTAAAGAATATACAGAAGAATACAATTTGAGAGACTACTTTGAAACGTATGACAAGACTGAAACCATAGAAGTTATGGAAGACAGGCAGAGTGGGAAAAAGAGAGGACTGACTTTTGTGACTTTTGATGATCACTACACAATTGATAAAATTGTTGCTCAGAAATACCACATTATTAATGGGCATAATTGTGAAGTGAAGAAGGCCCTTTCTAAACAACAGATGCAGTCTGCTGGATCACAAAAAGGTCATGGAGGTGAATCTGGCAACTTTATGGGTTGTGGAGGAAACTTTGGAGGTGTTGCAGGAAATTTTGACCGTGGTGGAAACTTCAGTGGAAGAGGAGGCTATGGTAGTGGAGAAGGCAGCAACAGAGTTAGTTATAGAGGAGGTGATGGTGGATACAATGAATTTGGAGGTGATGGTGGAAACTATGGGGCTGAGCCTGGTTACAGTAGTGCAGGAGGGTATGGTGGTGGTGGACCAGAATGTGGAAAGCAAGGTGGTGGATATGGTGGTGGTGGAGGAGAATATAATGGTTACAGTGAAGGAGGGAATTTTAGCGGTGATAACTATGGTGGTGGTGGGAACTATAATGATTTTAGAAATTATAGTGGACACCAGCAGTCAAATTACAGACCTATGAAGGGGGACAATTTTGGTGGCAGAAGCTCTGGCAGTCTCTATGGTGGTGGTTATGGATCTGGTGGTATAAGTGGTGGATATGGTAGCAGAAGGTTTTAAACAGAAAAGGGCAACCGTTCTTAGCAGGAGAGAGAGCAAGGGGTTGTCAGGAAAGCTTCAGATTACTTTGAGACATTTGTCCCAAATGCATTAGAGGAACTGTAAAAATCTGCCACAGAAGGTATGACTATCCATAGGCAGAAAATTTACTGCAGCTTAAACAGGAAATCATGCTAGTTCAGGACTGTCATAGCCACAGTTTGCAAAAAGTGTATTGGTTAATGCAATGCAGTGTCAATTAGATGTACATTTCTGGGGTCTTTTATCTGTTGTACATTTGTCTTTTTCTTTCTTTCCACTACATCAGGTATATGGCCCTGTAAATTCTGGTACCAAGAATAAAAAACTAAGCAATTTTCAAAAAAAGACACAATTTCTACTAAACACACACACACACGCACACACACACACACACACAAAATACATAAATCATTAATCATTATCAGACTTGATACCAAAAGCATAATCTTTTTAAAAAATAAGATAACATCCTGTCAAGAAGTAAAGAAAAGCTCAGCATGGGGGCACACACCTGTGATCGCAGCACTCAGGAGGCTGAGGTAGGAGAATCACTGTGAATCTGAGGCCAGCCTGGGCTACATAAGTGAGTCTGAGGCCAGCCTGCACTATATAGCAAGACCCTGTCTCAAAAGAAAAGAAGGAGGAGAAGGAGAAGGAGAAGGAGATGGAGAAGGAGAAGGAGAAGGAGAAGGAGAAGAAAAGGCAAGCTGTACATTAGGACTATACAGGATTAACACCAGGGAGCCTTAGGGAAAGAATACTTGCGTATCTTGACTGTGCTGGTTGTTATCAAACATGTTCATGCGATAAATTTGCAGATGGCTACACAAATACATACACCCAAACAAATGAGCTCATACAAAATTAAGGAAATATAAATAAACTAGGATTGTATCAGTGTTAATCTCTAATTACTCTATTAACAGGAATATGTTATATTTATATATATGCAACATATAACCATTAGCAAAAACAGCCTGGACTTCCCCATATATCATTTTTGCAACTTTCTGTGAGTCTATATTTCAAAAAACTTTTTTTAATTGTGTTTTTTTGAGACAAGGTGTTTCTATGTAGCGATTTGAAATCACTAGACAGCCCAAACTGACCTTGAACTCCCAGCAATCCTCTTCCTCAGTCTCCTGATTGCAGGGATTTCAGGCATATGCCACCATACCCAGCACAAAATAAGAATTTAATAAATAATAAATGAGGGTTTAGTTTTTTGGGGTTTTTTGTTTGTTTGTTTTGCAGCACCGGGGATCAAACTCACAGCCTCATGCCTGCCAGACAGGTGCTTAAGCCACTGAATCAAACTTCCAACCCTAGATTTTTGAGGCAGGGTCGCACTATGTAGCTCGCATTGTAGCCCAAGCCTGCCTCGAACTCCCAACGCTCCACCTACCTCAGCCTCCTGAGTGCTGGGATTAAAGGCGTGCGCCACCACGCCCGGCCCTTACATTTATTTTAACATTTACTTTCTTTGTTTGTTTGTTTTAGTACCAGAAATTGAATTTAGAACCTTGTATTTGCCAGGCAGGCACTGTGCTGCTGACCTATATCCCCGGCCCAACATTTACATTTTTATAATGAATGCCTACCCGCCGATTTGTGAACGCAGAATAACATTCTTTAACTAGGACTGCTTTGATCATGTCTGGTTCTGTGATAGCCAACACAGGCTGTGGACCATCATACAACCTGTGTTAGGAAAACAGAGAGGATTAAATGTAACAAACCAGATTCTACATCTGAAACTGCCAGGAATCTAGATTTTTACCTTGACATTATATAATCTATACCCCAATAGTAAAATGCATGGCAACATCAGCTATAATTCCAGTTAGGGATTCTGACCATGGAAACCACTAGAGCTTTCACAAAATGTAAGGCTATGTTGTACAAGCAAGGAAGAGACAAAAAACAAAATATCTTTTCAAAGAGATCATAACTAGAAATAAAACTGGAATTGTTCTTCCTACATCTAGGCAATGTGAACATGTGTATTGCTTATACCATTCTCTGAAATGTTTCGTATGTTTAAAATATTTCAATATCAGTGTTTGGGGTGTAGCTCAGTGGCAGACTGCTTTCCTAGTATACACAAAGCTGTAAGTATAACTCCCTAACACTGCAAAAATAAAAATTTAAAATGCAATAAAATATTTCAACATCAAAAAACATATTACATCTATGAAAAAGTCAAATTATCAAGTGCTCATGAATACTTAACGTTGCAAGGGGAAATTGGGATCAGAACAATGGAGACTCAGCACTCTCTGTTCTTGCATTGGATCGCTTTGTCTTTATGGCCCGTGTCAAGTCAGTAGACTCCTGGGGCCAGCAATGTGGTTCATAAGGACTCATAAAATGAAGAGGTAGGAAGAGGCAAAGCTTTCTCCCACATGGTTGTGACACAAAGCCCATGATTACATCTCTCCTACTGCTCTCCAAACCTTCAACAGCTGTGAAACAGTACAGCTGCTGCAGGTGACC
Organism: Dasyprocta punctata; assembly: GCA_004363535.1. Taxonomy (NCBI): domain Eukaryota; kingdom Metazoa; phylum Chordata; class Mammalia; order Rodentia; family Dasyproctidae; genus Dasyprocta; species Dasyprocta punctata. The sequence goes on along the minus strand of RJWM01034563.1, from coordinate 15,667 downwards.
CAGATTTCCCTAAAAAATCACTACGAATGGAGCCCACAGGGGAGCATAGTGGTTTTAAACATGTGCTACATTACTTTGTCAAAGCCAGAAAAATGAGGTAAACCAGGAAATACCTACATACTGTTCTACTAAAAAGTCTTGATTTGAAACCAAAAGTAAACAAAACCAATAGAAGAACTCTACACTTACAGAAGAAGTTTAAAGGACTGAGTACAAATTATTTCCCAATCTTTTTATCTATATTTTTGAGGTTATATTTCAAAAGTACATATTAAATTTAAAATTGATATAAAGAAGTTTGGGCCCTTTTGGGGAAATTATGTGGAAATTAGATACAATCATACATTTATGAGCACATATTAGAAAGGTCTGAATTACTACGTTTTATACAACTAAAAAGAACCTAAGAAAGGGAAAATAAGAAAGAGAAGAATGGTCATACACTGGACAGAAAGCAAAGATAGGAGTCTCTGGGCCATCAAAGCATGGAGAAAAGTCATAATATACAACATTCTCAACTTTATCCAACTATGGACCTTGACACCTACTGACCTAGGGGACCTTTGACAAAACAAACCCCCAAAAGCTTCATAGTCCACAAACTGCATACCCCAAGTGATCTGGGCTGACATCATCCTCATGTACTGAGTACCTCATTCTCACAAGTCTACCCATTGGGAGTCTCTGGAATACTCACCCCCACATATTTCCATACTTCTTACGGCACTCTAGATCAAATTTCCACATACCCTGGAAAGAGAAAAATATCTATTATTGGTCTAAATTTACTGGTCATATGTCTAATTGGAGCACAAATTATTCAAATCCCATGCAATCAAGCTTCCAGTCCATCACTAAAAATAAAAAGAAGCTGCTATTCATAGACATTTGAGATAAAATAGTGGGAATTTTAAAGTCATTCTTGATTCCTTGGAGAATTGAACATACTGAAAGAATTCTTCCAGACTATAAACATTAAGTAACTACTTATCTTTCTGCAGCACTTCTGTTTGTGCATATGTTATCTCTAAAATCCTGAAAAGCTGTGAATTATCCCCTTCATGAGCACATGAGAAAAACTAGACTGAGGAAAAGCGAGTGAGTCTCCATGGGTTGTGTTCATTCTTTTCTTTCCTTCATCACCTTTTCAGTAACCTCACAAGCTCTCTTGATCATATTCTGGTCAAATTAGGAAGTTGAAGGCACCAGGGACCACTTTAGTCTACTAGATTTATGGAATTCTCAGGGATGTTGTTCAGTGAGAAAGTGATCTAGTGAGGAATGACACTCCAGGAAACATGGAAAGATGGAGAAGTGCCACCTCTACACATAGGCACAGCAAATAAAATACTTCCTCTATGTTTTTACCTCTGAAATTTAAAACTAATCTTCCTGATGCTAAATTGCAGTTGTAAATTTTAACTATGCAAAAGTAGAACACAGAAACATGGATCTTGGGGCTATACACCAAAGAGTACATCTGGCAGGTGAAGGGGAAACTATTTCTTTTTCAGTGAGGAGAAAAAGTATGAATCTTCAAGCTGTTATTAGAAAATGAAGCCCTCAGTTGCAAATGTTAGAATGAGATAACCCTACCATCATCAGGAAAAATATCTTAGCAGAAAGTTGACTTAACACAGGTTTTAGTGCTGGCCTTCAAGACATGAGCTCAAAAATATCCATCCAAGTGGCAGACCCTGAACCAAGATTCAGTCCAGGTTTGTCACAAGGCTCAGAAAAAATTTGCATTACGTATTACATTATATTCAGTTAAACTGAATTTTTAATATATTTTTAAAGTCATTCTTTCTCTAGTGATTTTGCATAAGTGATTCTGGTTTTGTTTAGAAAAACAAAACTCATCATGTAGTTCAATAAAACAAATTGACAGACAATCCCATTCTGTTTCAGATATGCTCATGCTCCCTGCTCATATTCATCCATTTAGTGCAAATTTGAAGGAAAAGAATGACATCAGAATGTATTCATCCTGTCTCTTTGTTCCTGAAAAGATATCATAGTTATCAAAAGCTGGGGTAGAGCTATGAAAATAACTACTGAGAATTCAGCTGTTCCTGAGAGAACTGGAGAATATATGGATTCCCCAATGGAGAACACTTGGGCCATCTAATAAAATAAACAGAGAGTGATCTAGCAGGAAGAAGAAAAGCTGCTCATGAACTCTAGAATGAACTGGAAAGGTTGAATTTAAATGTGCACAGGGTGATGAAATACTTCTAGGGAATCCCTTCATACTTTTCTCCCAAAACTAACAAAGAACACTTGTCCTTTACCATATCTCTATTAGGCAAAACAGAATTTTCTTTTGATGCTCACAGCATGTGAACCTCATGTCCTGAGCATCAAATGTTGACATCCCAGAGATCTGTACTGTGGAACTAAGGCAAAGTTGAAGCTCCAGACAGTTAACAGAGCCCCAGGGAAAACCTGGCCCCACTCTAGGTAGGACCCGCATAATTTCTGAACACCTAAAGTTTCAGGTCTTCCCCACAAGGAATAGCACTTTTACTGATACAACAAGGCTAGTGTTTGCCAAACAGGGATATCAAACAACACTTACCTCCCTGTAAGACAGAACATTTCCAAAAAAAGGTAGAGGTTTAGGCCCAGGAATTCCAAGCTTCTTAAAAAGTCCATGGGAATAGGTCGCATATCTATAGTGAAAAAGAAAGCAAGGTCATAGGGATTGTGATTTTACATACGTTGAAGTTCACCAATCCCTGACTCAGGAACTAAAATAATCAAGCCAGGGGTGGTAACCTGTAGGCTATAAATAACAGCAAAAACACCAACAGCAATGAGTACATTGATTCACCATTTCCTTCCCCATCTCCACCGACATTCTTCCTAAAATTCATAATGATTAGCTAAAATCAGCTGAACTCTTTATTCTCCCAATCCTACTTGATAAACATCTCCATATTTGAGTCTTCTAAGGGATTCAGGGTGGAATTTTTCCAGGGCATTTCTTTTGCTTATGTCATTATTGGAAACCGATTCCTCTATGAAGTAAGGGAATTCTCGTTCCAGTAGGAAGGGTGGGAAGTTTCTTCAGCTCCAGTGATAAAATCTTGTGCAAGTGTATCTATTCAATGATACAGAGCCATGGAGGTCCTGTGGTAATATTCTTCTTACAGTTTGTTCAGAGGTTTTCTGTTTTTTCCTTCCCTCTAGGCCATGGCTCTGTTTTATACAACCTGGTCCTTCTTAAGTTTGCTTCTCTAGAAAGCCCTGGAAACAGTCAGTTTTTTACAGAGCCTCAAATGTTCTCTAAATGACATTGTGAAGAAGAATTAATCACTATAGAATCCATGTCTGGGTTTTTCCTCTCCTCATGCAATTTGGGCCTCCAGCTGGTAAGGATCACCTGGCAAGCACAACGTCAGCCATGCTAGTATTTACCAAGATTATCAGTAACAAAGCAGTTAGTTTACTACCTCTATACAATGGCTATCTGTGTACCAAAAGAATCTATTACGACTGGTGTTCCCCAGGGGAGGCCTGCCTTCAACTCATCTAAGATATGTCATCTGTGGACTCACACACCTAGGGGTAATAGGTCCTGCAGACCTTCCTACCTGAATGACAGGTGGCAGACTTCAGAAACAAAAGAAGCTAAGGAAAGAGATGGCTGGCAAACATTTTAAGCTTACAGCTGCTAGTCCTAAAAGCTAAATGCCCTGGCAACCAGTTGGGAAAGTATAGCTAAAAATGTGGTATGTATAAGTAGTCAAGAAGCCTCCCAAGGGCCTGACATACAGATAAGTGAGGCATATAGGACTCCAGTTAGCCATAACAAAAATAAATCTACACCTAGACATATAATAATCAAGACCCCAGAAATTCAGCACAAGAACACAATATTAAAAGCTGTTAGAGAAAAAAAACTGATCAACTATAAAAGAAAACTCACTGAATCATGGCAGACTACTCAACACAAGGCATCAAGTCAAGAAGAGCTTGGAGTGAAGTGTTTCAAGTCCTGAAAGAAAACAACTTTAACCCAGATTGATGTACCTTGCAAAACTGTCTTTCAAAATTAATGGAGAAATAAGATACTTCCATGATGAAGAACAACTGAAGGAATTCATGACCACCAAATCAACCCTACAAAGAGTACTAAAGGAGATACTAGAGAAAGATAAAGATGATCACTGTTCCAGGAACAGCAACAGAGGGGGATTGCCAAGAAAGGCAGGCAATTGAACAGAGGGGGAAACTGGGGGTCAACAGCAGGAAGATAGCACGGCAGAGATGAGCCAGAGCATGTCAGTCATAACCATTAATGTAGATGACCTCAACTCACCAATAAAAAGAAACATGGACAGAGTGGCATCTATCAATATGCTGTATACAAGAAACACATTTGACTTGAAAGGAAATTCATGGACTGAAGGTCAGAGAAAACAATGCTCCATGTGATAAGGACCCAGAAAAAAGCAGGAGTAGCTTGCCTACCAACTGCAAAATGGATAAGAAAGATATGCTATGTTTATACAATGGAAAGCTACTCAGTTATAAAGAAGAATAATCTTGAGGTTCTGATAGGTAAATGAATGCAACTTGAGATCATGCTCATGGATGAAGTGGTTTGGATTCACATGGGAGAACATTGTGTTGTCTCCCTAGCATAAAAATCTGAAGGAGGTAGTGGGATCCAAAATGTACAATAGATATTGTAAAAGTCAAAGTGGAGGAAATGTCTAAAAAGGGAAGGTGGTAGCCATTGATAATTTCTATTACCATTTTCATTGCTTTGTTTTGATTGGTTTTATTCTGTTCTGTTTTGTTTGATTTTATTATATCTGATGGTATGGGCAGCTATTTTGAAAGTAACAAGAGGCATTATGGTAGGCATTGTTGACTTTCTATTATGTTGTTTTGAAGTCCTGTATCGCTTTCATTGTTTTGTTTTGATTGGCTTTATTCTGTTTCATTTTGTTTGGTTTTATTCTCTTTAAAATAAAAAAATAACCCTTGGATGTGCTTTCTCTATCAGAGAAGAGACTTTCCAAAGGTAAGCAACCATCCTGTTGATAAAATGCATTATGTAACATAAATTAAGAAATGATAACATGTCCCAGGCAGTTGAATACTTTCCTCTTCTCTAAGGGTGAGACTTTAAGGCAATATGTTACAACGTCCTGTACAAATCCAATTAATATTATGAAATCATAAAATGTAACAAAAAGCTTCCATGAAAGGATCTGGGTTAGAGGGACTTATCAGGGACACCTCAGAAAACTCTTAGTATGGATTATGATTATTCCCCAAGATCCAAATGTGCTCTGCTCTAAAAATTCATCATTTAGGGGTAAATAAGTCCACATTCTATTGGGTAGAGGAACTGAGTTTTAGGAGGGATGGCATTTTCAGGAAAAGGTCACAGAAAAGAAGAAAGTGTGGAGTCAGCCCTCCCATGAAATCTAGGGTACACTGAGGAATCTTGTGTGAAACACATTGGGGGACATGAAGGAGGAGCAAGAAATATGCTTGTCCTTAAGGGACAAGCCTTCCACACATGTCTTCCAGCAGAAAGAACATAGAGGGAAAGAATATGAGACACAATCAAAGCCCATATAGCAAGCCTAGAATTCCCAGAGTTTAGAAAGAAAGTGAAGTTCCTGCTGCATATGGTAAGCAATTGTTCATAATGTCTTTGCTGAATTCTAGTACATTAGTCTAAGTTCAAAATGTCAATCACATCATCCCCAGTGGGGAGAAACCCATGTCAACAATTCTTCTTCTAGCCAGAAGACTAGGGAGCTGCAGCAGAGGAGAGTGGGATGCTTAAAGTACCTGCATAAGATCAATAGGAAGCTCTTCTATGTTTGCAACAACTTTCCTTCCATTATCTCTTTTGATCAGAAAAACAGATCTGATCACACCCCAAACTCAAAGGTACAGAGAAAAAGGAGCCTGAAAAGTTACTCACTGATACAGAAGCACCAGGCTAAGGACCAGGAGAACCCAAGTTTCCAAGGAAAAGATTGGGATCAGGTCCATTTCCTTGTGCAATTTTCTCCTCTGAGTTTCTCTTCTGGCTGATTTTAGGGTTGTGCCTGCAGAGATTCACTTGGGTTCCCAACAGGGATTCAATAGGACTGCATGTTTATGTGCTGGAAAAGGAGGTGGGAACAGAACAGCAGCCAGTAGAAAGGCAAGCTGTAAATCACTTGGAGTTGGGAGGAAACAGACACCCTCTCCAGCTTGGCATCTGGCAAAGAATTATGCACATTCTAACTCGGACTTCTCCTAAGCTCATATTCTGTGGAAAATCAATACAATTTAATCAATATTATCTGTAATCCCAGTGGTTATTTACTCTTATCAGGAATGTAAGCCATCAGCATTAAATTTCCTCCAACCTCCCATAGTCTTCATGGCTACTCTCATTCATTTTTTTTAATTTTTTTTAATTTTAAAGATAGTAAAATCCTACAGAACATAACAGAACAAAGTCAATCAAAACAAAGCAGCAGAACTGGTACAGAACTTCGAAGAAAGATACTATGAAAACAATAGTTACTATAGTGTATCTTGTTATCTTTAGAATAGCTGACCATTCCAACAGGTATAGTAGAATTGAACCAAAAACAAAACAGAATAAAACCAATAAAAACAGAATATAAAATAAAGCAAAAAAAATGATCAGAGTAAAGCAAAACAGTGAGAACCATATTGGGCTTCGAAGACAAGACAGAAGGGAATTCCCCATATTTTCTACATTGCCTACTGTCATCTTCCAAAGAGATGTTCAGGTTGTCGGCCCCAGGCCTGCACAATCAACAAAACAATACTAGCATGTAGTTGCTTAATGCTCCTTAGTTGCTATCAATTTAGTCAGACTTCTAAACCAGCAGGTTGGTTCCGGGGGTGGGGGTTGTCCTTGATTCTAAGCCCGTGTGCTGGTGCCACTCAGGCCCAGCAGGGTGGGTGCTCGAGGGGCCCATTCTCGCTCTCTTCCGGGAGTCTGCACCAGTCGCACAGTCCCCCAGGAGGCAGATTAGTTGTCCTGTGGTTGGAGCCACTCAGGCCCACCGGGGTGGGTCCTCGAGGGGCCCACTCTCGTTGTCTTCAGGGAGTCTATGCCAGTTGCACAGTCCCCCAGAAGGCAGATTAGTTGTGTTGTCCATGACTACTTTCATTCTGAAGAACACAAAAACCACTCAAACAAGGAACATCTATAGATTTTTACATATCCCTGTGTAATAGATTTTTACCTAGTGCCTAGTCTGCCCTCATGCCACATAGAAAATGCTTAATAATCCTTTAAAACCAAAAAGGATCACCAGTTCAAGCCCAGCCTGGGCAACTCAGGAATGCAACAAGACCCTGTCTCAAAATTTTCAAAAATGGCCAGGGATATATACACAGACTCCTCATCATCACTCTTACTCACATTCCACATCTTCTTGGGATGAGCAACTGAGGATTACATGACCAAAAGAAAGACCTCAAAGTTCTTAAAACTCAACATAAATAAAAGACACCTAAGCTGAGCTCATGCCTATCTATTTCTCTATATTATTTCTTCCTGTAAACCCTTCTTCAGAAACTGACATTCAGTCTTCAACTATGTCTCTTATCCTTCTGGCTTATCTCTGAAGCTACCCGACATGGGCCTGAATAGGTGGATATCTCATAGGTAAAATATATTGTCACAACCTTCTCATGTACCCCCTTATTTACTATGAGTTAGATGAGCAATTTAAAACCTTCACCATAATAGTGTGTTATCTGTGAGATAAAGCTGTCCACAGGAGGCTCCAAATAAAATCTATGGGCAACTTCTATAACTGCACACCTGCATTCTTGTATCCACTTGCCCCTGTAAAGTGTAATAAACCAATAAGTCTATTCATCCACATGTTGATTCAAGACCAAGTGTGGCTCTGTCATGTATCAGTTCTGTGCCAGATATAGGCTGGAATCCACAGTCTTTTTCTTTGGCAATTTTCTGAAGTAGAGCAAATGAGACACATAAATGAGCACAGTTGGAGGTATGCCTTTGATGTACCTATGAAATCACTGCAAAAACTGAGCTCTGCAGAGATGTCATTGTGGAAAAATTTGACAGAAAGCATAAATATTGAACATAGGCAGACGTGCAAAGCTCGGAGACAAACTACAGAAAAAGTAGGATTGAGAAACCAAGGAATTCTAATACATTTCTTCACTCATGAGTGCTTACTAGGATGATGCTACTAACACTCATTTACAGAGATGAGAAGTGAGGTTGAGTGACTAGCAGTAGCTTTCCAACAGCTATCATGGAAGCTATTTTATACAAAGCTACAGACACTTTTAAAATTCTTCTACTGCTCTGGTACATTACTCAACTCCTAACATTCCCTGACAAGGATCATGATGATAAATAACCAGGCTCAAGACTGTAACAGCATATTGGATGAGACCTGGCTTCTAATCTCATGCTTACTCCCTAAGCAGCTCAACCATGGCTCTTCCATATCTGATGACTAGTCACATCTCAGCAGGGGGAAAGAGGCATGTAATTTAAGAGGGATGTAATCCTCTCTCTCCTCTCTTTCTCTCTCTGTCTCTCTCTCTCTCTTTCTGCTTCTCTCTCTCTCTCTCTCTCTCTCTCTCTCTCTCTATCGTCTTTCTCTCTCTCTCTCTCTGTAACAGAAGAAGTTCAAATGCATTCAAACAGGAGAGATGAAATTGTCAGCTCATAGCTAAGGACAGTTTCCTTAACTCCCTGAACCCAAGCCTTCCTGTTCATTTTTTGGAAACCAAATCCCTGTGGAAATTCATACATTTTGTTCTTCCTCCAAAACACGTATTTGCTAAGATCATGTTATACCTAAAACTAATACATCCTTCCATCTTCCATTCTTATCTCAAGACCTGTTCAGTGTGCTTTAAATCTATGTCAACAGGAAGAAAAATGCTAGTCATCGTTTGGGACTAAAATGTAGCCAGCACCATATTCTTACCAGTGCAAATTGTCTCATTCTGCAATGGGAAGATGAAAGAAAGCACATTCTTTGAGTCATTCCATCCATATAAGTAATATCTCCTAACATAAAGAGCCTTATACATGAAGTTGTGTTGAACCTGTGAAGAAGACAGACACCCCTTGCCTCTCATTGATTCATTTCTGTACCAATGTACTCACTATGCAATTTCTTTTATTTTATGGATAAAAGGTAAAACAAAATTTCATAACAGACTAATAGGAGAATAACAGTAGTCAACACATTGCTTGCTGTTATCTTTAAAGTAGTTGTTCAAGGCACAAGATATGACATAAAAATTTCTCCAATCTCTATTAGCACAAACCTTTCTTTTTAATGAACTAAGTGACACTAACATAACTGACTTGAATTTTTTTCCTTTTCCCTACTGTCCTTTCCCCTTTCACCCATCCTAGTTCCTCTTTTCTTTCGAACAATTTCTTCCCATTTCACAATACCCATTCTACATTTTAGACCTTATTTAGTTTTTGAGTTTCTCACACCAAGGAGACAATATGATGTTTATGGACTGTGGGGGAAGAGAACAAGAAGTCACCAAGAAATAAGCTACTCTACACATCAGTGCCATGCATGGGCCATTGTGGGGACAGCCAGACACAAGTCTATTCCCGTGAGTCAGCACCATTTGTGGACTGCAGGGGAAGAGAACAAGTCACCAAGAAGCAAGCCCTCCTTGCAAAACTGCGCTATGCATGGGCTGTTGAGGGACAGCCAGACTCCAGCCCCTCCCAGCGTGTGGGCTGGAAAACAAGAAGAGCCACCCCACTCCTGCCATAAGTGACCAGCTGATCTGGAGAAACACAGGCTGCAGTGATAGCTATTGAAGTAAAATACAATTTAATGATTGTAGTGTTTGGTGTGTCACTGACTTCATGGGTCTAAAGCTGGTAGTCTGATCATCTATTCAGAGGATAACAGTGTGCAGTATGGCGCCTATGGGGGACCTCCTTCTAAGGGTGGTGGCCATTGTTAATTCCCTATCATCTTGTTTTGAGGTTCTGTATCATTTTCATTGCTTTGTTGAGTTGGGTTTTATTCTCTTTTGTTTTGTTTGATTTTATCATATGCAATGGCATGGGCAGCTATTTCAAAGATAACAAGATATATTGTGGTAGCCATTTTGAGTTTACTCTTATCTTGTTTTGAAGTCCTTTATTGCATTCATTGTTTTGTTTTTATTGGTTCTATTCTGTTCTGTTTTGTTTGATCTTTACTGTCTCAAGGTATCTGCAGCTATTTTGAAGACAAGAGGCATTATGATAACCATTGTTGATTTTCTATTGTTTTGAAGTCCTGTGTCACTTACTCTAGTTTGTTTTGATTGGCTTTATTGTGTTTTATTTTGCTTGGTTTTATTCTCTTTTTTTTTTTTTTTTTCGGCACCGGGGATTGAACTCACAGCCTTGTGCCTGCCAGGGCAGGTGCTTAAGCCACTGAGCCAAACTCCCGGCCCTGGTTTTTTGAGGCAGGGTCGCACTATGTAGCTCAGGTCGGCCTTGCGCCGCGTTGTAGCCCAAGCCGGCCTCGAACTCACAACGCTCCGACTACCTCAGCCTCCAGAGTGCTGGGATTAAAGGCGTGCGCCACCACGCCCGGCTTACTCTCTTTAAAATAAACATTAAAAAATATGATGTTTGCACATGTGAGTCTGATTTATTTCATTTATGAGTATGGTCTTAGGTTTCATCCACTTACCCACAACAGTCAAGTTTATCTTTCCTCATGACTGAATGCTCAATTGTATAAAAATACCACATCTTTTTATCCCCCAGTTGATGGGCTTTTGGGTTGTTTCCAAGATTTAGCTATGACAAATTGTGCTGCTATAAACATGGTGCACCTACATCACTGTGATATGATGTTTTTAGCTCTTCTGGGAAGAGACCCAAAAGGGGAATACTGGACCTTCTGATCTTTTGCTTTAAGGCCTCCAACGTCCCTCAAAATAAAATCTAACCCCTTCAATGACAGTCAACAAAACAGGATTTGTTTACACTTCCACAGACAGAGTCGTCTTTGGAAGGAAAATAGACAGGATATTTCAGGGTGATAATGGCCCAATCTGACCATCACTGATGACTTAGTTCATGCTGTCTAAATGTCAGAGAATACTTGAGACTAGTAATCTACAAAGAACATACTTTCATTTAATTTTGCATTTTTTGGAACCTGGGAAGTTTAAGTCTAGTAATTGGCATCTGGCTAGAGTCCTCTTGCTGCATCCTCCAATAGAAAGCATGCAAGAAGAGAATGAGTATGAGTGAGAGGGAGGGAAGAGGGGATGGAGCGGATAGGGAAGAGGGGGAGGGCAGAGAAGAGGAGAGGAGAGGAAAGGGAGAAAGCCAAACTCATCCTTTCATCAGGAACCCAGTCCTCCTATAACTAATCCACTCCTATGATTAGTCCATTTATGAGAAGAGAACCCCTCATAGCCTAAGCACCTGTTAAAGCTTCCAGCTCTTAATCTTGTTGCATAGGGGATTCAATTTCTGACACGTGAACTTTGTAGCTTACATTCAAACAATTATTTATTGTGTATGCATGCTAATGGTTGGTTGCATGGTGCAGTTTCTGAATTTTAGTTTTAATTACAGCTAATAAGGTTATTTTTCAGATCATAAGCTAGATTATAGATCCTGTACTATTGGGGTTAAAGCTCAGCCCTGAACCAGTGGACATGAAGGTTGGGGCTGGAAAGGATCCCTGAATACATCATTGGGTTTTGCAGAAGCAGAGTGACATTATGTCAGTACATATCCTGAGAGGTTTTTTTAAGTTGTACACAGGGGACATTCACATAAAATAAAATTAATCATCTTCAAATGAACAAGACTGTGGGATTTTCCGCACCAACAGTGATATGCAACCAGCACCTATATCTAGTATCAAAGTATTCCCAACAATACTATATGAGATTCTGTGTCTGTAAAGTAGCTCCTACCCACTCTCCTTCCTCACATTCACCGGCAACAACCATAGTCTGACTGTCTCTATGGGTATACTAGTTCTGATTACCTCATACAAACAAGATCAGATACTATCTGGACACTTGCATTGGGATTCTTTCAGCATGATGTTTTCAAGTGGCATCCATGTTACAGCATATGTCAGTACTTCCCTGCATTATGGCCAAATAATTTTCCATTATATGCACATGCCATAATATGCCAATCCAGATGTTTTAGTCTCTCTCCTTGTCACTGGGACTAAATACCTGACACCCACAATTTACAGGAGGAAAACTATTTTGGCTTATGGCAATAGGCCATGGTTGGCTGGCTCCAAATCAGAGACAGAACTGCAGAAAATTGTAACAGAGAAAGTTGTTCATGTCATGGCAGCTAGGAAATGAGAAGACAAGGAAATAGCTGAGGAGGGAGATATACTCCTCCAGGTTGTACCCCCAGATTCTTAGTCACTTTTCTCATTGCTGAGATCACTACCCCAACACCCACAAGTTAAAAGAAGACAGGTTTGTTTAGATAAGTTTGTAGAGGTTTCAGTCCATAATCAACTGGTTCCAAGATAGTGTGTCATGGCAGACATGCGTTGCAGAGGAGAAACCGTTCGTGGCAGGCAGAAGGTAGCAAAGCAAGCAAGACAAATCTCTTTCTGTTCCTTATACTGTGTCCAGGTTGCCAGGATTAGGATGGTGCCAAACCAATCAGGGGACTGATTTAGTAATCACCCAGTTTCAATCCTAGTACTCTAACTCGTAGCATTGCACCATGAATCAATCACATACTCTAGATTTGGCCACCTCTGAAAAAGCCTCACTTTTGACTACATGAGGATTTGGGAGGATATCTAGACACAGGCCATAACATCTACTGACCCATTTGCTAAAACAATATTTATGCCCACATGATCCAATCACCTACCAAAAGCCCCACTTCTGAGTCCACAGGGCTTTGGAGGGACATTCCAGATCCAAACCCTAACACATTTTCTGCTCAGACATGTGGGTTGCTTCTATATCCTGGTTTTTGTGAATTGTGGTGTTATGGACACTGAGAATGTATATTGTCTTAAATAATACTTTTCGATGCTATTTGGTATATAGCTAAGAAAGGAACTGTGAAGTCATATGGCTACTATATATCTAACTTTTTAGAGAACCACCAGACTGTTGCCTACAACAGCTGTACCATTTCACATTCTCATGAGCAATGTTTGGCAGTGTTAGTTTGCCACATCCTGAACAATTATTTATTCATCCTTTCATTCATTCATTTTGAACAAACATCCTAGTGGGCATGAAGTGGTAATGTTTCTAGGATTTTTATTTTTTGCACACAGAAATGATGAAGAATCTGTCAGAACATTCCATAGAGAGAGAAGGACATAAAACCATGGGGCTGGAATCAGGCCAAGTGTTCTCTAGCTTTCCATAGATGCCAGGATCATGTGTATACCTGTTATGTAGACAGCAAGCAAGTAGGCAGCCTCAGCATGTGACAGATGCACAGGCTCTGAGTAAATTAAACTTCTCCAGCCTCAATTATTTAATCTAAAAAATGGGTCCCAGTAATTATGCCTTTCCCTCCCAAAAGAGCCCAAATGAACTATGCTCTGGTCTATGATCTACAGACAACTGGAGCTCTGGAACTGTGAGTCTTCTGCTACCTTTAACTGCAGACAACAAGCATCAGCTCAGTGCTGGTCTTTGATCGTGTTTCCATAAATGCTGCCTTGATATCTAAAAAGCTTATCTAGTGGTTCAGAGAGGACACAAGTTATAGAGTAACCCCACTGTTGCATAATGTGTTCTTGTGTATCGAGAAGGGCAGATATTGTTGCAGAAAAAAAAGTCAACAGTAGCCAGGAAGCCAAGAGAAGAAAGGAAATTTTATTGATGTTAGTGGATATCCAAAGTTTGAGGCACTGATTACACAGAGCTTGTCTTTTTTATAAGATAGCAAACAGAAGTTACAAAAATGAGATAAGCGTCAACTGAAGGTTATGATAACAATGAGTATCATGCGGTGAGCATAGTTGTATGTAGCAAAGTTGTTATCAGCACATTTACAGAAGCTTCAATTTGTTGAAAAATCATATGCATTTAGTCAAGTTCCATGGCAGAGAACAGAATGGTTGCATTTATATCAGGATGCCTGCTTCAATATGAGTTCAAATTTTCATTGAAAGAGTGATTAAAAGGCTGAGAGTTTACTGATTGGACTATTGTTCTTTTGTCACTTAACCAGCTCCTTCTATCACATAATGTGTTAGGAGTCGGAGATATCATAATTTTTAGGACTTAATTTCCTGGACTCTAATTGGGGTTACCGTAATCTGATCAGCTGTGTAGACACAAGTTCCCTGTGAAAGAACTAAGCCCCACTTTTTCCACTCTTAGGGTTTTTTTTGGTTTTGTTTTGCTTTGTTTCATTTCGTTTTGGTACCAGGAATGCAACTCAGGGCCTTGTGCTTGCCAGACAGGTACTGTGCCTCTGAGCTACATGCCCGGCCCTCCTTAGGGTCTTTTTTGTTGTTTTGTTGTTGTTGTTGTTTGTTTGTTTGTTTGTACCAGGGATTGAACTGATGACCTCGTGCTTGCCAATCAGGTGCTGTGTCACCCAGCTATATCCCCGGCCATCCTCTCCTTAGGGATTTGAAATTCCTACTGATTGAAATTCCTCACAAGGTCTTTCCCCATACTGGAGACAAAAATCGTCACTAAACATTTCTCAAAGTTAAGCAATCTGTAGGCTGGAAAAAAAATATAAATCACCCAAAAAACAGTAAAGACAGCATGATGATTCTTTCCTAATGTAAGTAATGAAAAATTTAATGTACTTAAGAAAATTCTGATCCATGGGGTTGGCCACTGAGCCTTGCCCACTCCTCTGACCTCATTACCTCTCATGCCACACCTCACTGACCACCTTCCAGCCACACAAATCTCTCATGTGTCAATGACAAACCCTGTCCTGCCCCAGGGTCTTTGCATTCCTGTCTCTGAATTGGTCTTCCCCTGGCCCCTCAGAGACAAATGCCTAATTCTTAATGTCTTATTTTTAAATGGCATTCCTCAGAAAGGACTTTCCTGATCCTCCTAGGTAACAAGATCCCTTCTTTACCTTTAATCTCAGGACCACATTCTTTTCCTCTTTGAAGATAAACTGCTATGTATCTGCAAGATACTCCAGAGGTGTCTAGTCTCCTTTCACAGAATGTATTTCTTCTAAGAGGGACTGATCCTCAACACAGCTAGTTTTCCTGGGAGGACATTTCTTCTCCACCCCAAATGAGTGGATAGTTTACCTTCAAATCTCCATAGTGGGGAGAACGAGAGGGGCTCCTCGCGGGGCCCCCGCCCGGCCCGAGCGGCACAGGCATGGATCAGGACTAAACATGGACTGCCTTCCGGGGTCCTAACCTGGGACCTCGGAGGAGAACGAGAGGGGCTCCTCGCGGGGCCCCCGCCCGGCCCGAGTGGCGCCAGCATGGATCAGGACTAAACATGGACTGCCTTCCGGGGTCCTAACCTGGGACCTCGGAGGAGAATGAGAGGGGCTCCTCGCGGGGCCCCCGCCCGGCCCGAGCGGCACAGGCATGGATCAGGACTAAACATGGACTACCTTCCGGGGTCCTAACCTGGGACCTCGGAGGAGAACGAGAGGGGCTCCTCGCGGGGCCCC
>RJWM01034562.1:0-19611 GCA_004363535.1 Dasyprocta punctata | reverse complement strand
AAAAAAAAAAAAAAAAAAAAGTACCAAGTTAGAAATTCTCAGGTCCTGGTGGATTCATTGCCAAATTCTACAAGAACTTCAAGGTAGAGATGTAATGCCAATACTCCCCACACTTCTGAATTACATCAAAAGGAAAGGAGTACTCCCAAATTCATTCCTGGAAGCTAGCATTACCTTAATTCTAAAATCAGACATGGACCCAACCAAAAGGTGAACTATAGGCCAGTCTCTTTATTGAACATAGATGCAAAAATCTTTAACAAGATAAAGTAACACCTCAGAACACTTCTGTTCAGGAACAATTCTGCTTGAGAACAGAAGCATTTGGCAAAATTTTCTCCCATTTGTGAACTCCACATGGGTAGTAAACACAACCACAGACATACCGTCCCTGCACAAACACGAACGAGGCCATCTTCCCCACTCTGACATGTGGTCATGGCTTCCTCTAGGCAAGACTGCAGTGCACACTTGGTGTGAAGGTTTTTATGTGCTTTTTAGCACATGTAGTTCTATATAGTACTCTCCACTCTAGCATGGCTCCAAAGAAAGTGCAGAACAAACCTGGAGGTAAAAAGAAAGTGCAGGGAGATAATGAAGGTGACTGGAATGTGCAGAGCAATAATGGTAAGAAGATTTCGAAGAAAATAACCATTGAATTGAAGAAGGAAATCGTAGAAAAGCATGAGTGCGATACTTGCGTGACTGATCTGGCATTGGAGTACAAGATGGCAAAGCTGATAATCTCATTTACCAAAATTAGATTCCATGTAGGCTAGCCTTTAACCCAGCAACACTTGCGATTTTTCCTGTATGTCTAATGACATAGTAATTTTTTACAAATATTTGTTTTTACTGTGACTTGTATAAGGGCAGGGACTGTCTCTGTCCTGCTCACTGTTTTGTCCTCAAGGGAATCCAGCACAGTGATCAGCACATAGCAACAACTCAATATTTGTTAAATGAATGAATGAGCAGTACTGCCTTTTCTTGTTTAGCAGCATGTCATCAGCAATGCTTGTAGAGTATGCTTATTCATTTAAGGAGGAAGAGAATTGTATATTTATGGAAGACAACCAAGAAAATCTTACAAACCATTACATGGATCAAATAGAATGGTGCATAAGAGAAAACGTTGAAGAAGGTAAAATCAGTATTCAAAGGTTGACTATTATGTGTAAACTCTACATCTATTTGAATGCTCTAGAAGCAGTTATAAAGATTGTCCTACATTTTCAGATTTTTTTGAGAAAAATGGTGTGAAACATAAAAGGGAGTAGGAATGGTAGTGGGTCGGGAACACCTGTAGAGTGTGATATAGATCCACCAGGTGTGAAAGAGAAGGAAGAAAGACTTGACAGGAAAGGTAGCAGACTCCAGTGCAAGTCTCAGAATGTATCAGTCATATCAAGGGAGAGTTCTTAAATCCAAGTCACCCGTTAGATGAGTTTGCATCCTGTAGCAATAGACCTGTACTAGTGCCCTAGCCACACACAAGCAGGACTTGGGCCATCTGGGGCAGGCATAGATTTGGTGAAGCTATGATAGTTTTAGAGTGTGTGGCTGGGGCTGTTGGTTCATTCTGCAGCTGAAAGCAGGAGATCTAGCACATTTTCATGACCGCCATGCCCAGAAATTTAGATCACTATCTTTACCACCTGTCAGCCTACTGTGTGGGTTGGGGCAAGGGAGATTTTTGCAAGTGAGACCCCAAGTCTGACGAATGCATGTGTGCAAAAACATCAATGACAACAGCAGGGAGTATGGAAAGGAGCAGAGCACAAGAACTCAAGAGCTAGAACAAGAGCCACCTGCATCTTTATTGTATAATTCTTATACATGTTGTTATCCCATATTTACATTCTTACATAGGGCCATAACTAGTGCATGTGTATTTACCTGTGCTGTCATGGTTATATAACTGAATTCCACTATGTGCCTGTGCTAGACAAGTGGGGTTACATCCTCAGGTGTCCTTAGATACCCTCGAGCTTTGAAGCAGTATGAGTAGTTCCCTACACCACCATATTTTAATTTGTAAATCAAACAGTTTTATTCAGGGCTGGGCACACAGTTTAGATTTTCTATTTTCCAGTTTATAATGGATGGGATATATTCTTCTTCAATAAGCGCTGACTCAGTCAATGTCACCTGGCTTTCTAGCCTAGCTGCTGTTTGTCGTTAGTTAATTGTATATTCCTGACAACATGGATCTCACTTTCTTGTAGCCACAAGTCCATCTCCTACTCAAACTGACAGGTTGGCCCTTGATTATTCCAATGTGTTAGGAAACAGTGAAAAGCAGGCCTTTAGCAAAATCTTCCACAGTTGTTCAAGTTCTCTGGGACAAGCACTTCCAAAGTGTGGTAACAAGTAACAGGAGTGCAAAGAAGCAGAATCACAGAAATAGTCAATAGCAAACCACTTTCAGTTCTATTAGCCCATAGCCTGGCAATGACTTCCACTTTTTAGCAGGGTGGAGGCCAAGTGACAAATTGCTACCATTTGCAGGGGTCAGAGAATAGCCCCTGTCTTCTCCCTGGGGTTCTGCGCATCGTTAAGGGTATAACTGAGATGCCAGTTCCATTTGTCTCTGGAGGAGCTTCTTTCATGCTTCTGCTGCTCTCCGTGGTCCAGTCACCCTTGCAGGATAGCTTCAAATTTAGTAACTATGGTGATGACATGTGGGTCAATTTGTCCTCTTATTCTTGCAGGACCCAGGCTCCACAGGCCTTGATTTTAGGCCAGCTTTGTAGTATCTCTTGGGGATATGTAATTAAGAATCAATCACATGGAGCAATAATACTAATCATAAGCTGATATTAAAATAGAATCCAGCTGAAAAGGCCTTTTAGATTTATTCTCTCTCTTGTTATCTGACATTGCCACTTTGGGCAGCCTGGTTTTGAGTGACCATACAATTACACAATGGTTTTGCTACCTGGTTTTTCTTTCTTCTCTCCTAACTGTTGACATTAGACTATTTGCAGACTTTTGTGAAGTAGAGTATGGGCTGAAAAACACAAAGAACATATGGTTTTCATATGTAATAATCATTTATTTTCAGTGTCAAAGGACTATCAGGGGCTCTGGCTGAGACAAGATCAGATACTTCTCCTAATTTCTCCTTTGTTTTATGGATTGTCATGGTGACAGGAGTGGGACAGAACTGGGAGATGACTAGAACTCCCTATAATATAGGAAGCTGATAAAAGCCACGTGGCGATTCCTGACTAGGATGTTGATTGCCATTATGTGAAGGGAGTATCTGTCTAAAAAAACTAGCACTCTTCCTTCTAAAAAAAAAAAAAGGCTCTGTCCCCTCTTGTACCCCTTTAAGTTTTCCTACAACTTTAAGATTGGACTGGATGGAGAATGAGTTCTTGTACCTGTAACATTTTTGTTTCATCCATACAATATTTAGCTTCACCTCTACAATAGAGAATGAAAACTGCAATATTGCAGAGTGGCCTGAGGATGTTTAATGGTGTCAGGAAGTATAATGGAGAAGCTCAAATGGAGGGTGGATGGCAGAAGGAAAGTGTTCCATGCTAATTGTGATGAGGGCTGAGTCCTCCATGACTATGTATGAGCAACTGCGTCAGCCAGGGAGTAGTACTCTCTGTGGGCAGAGCACAGGGGCTCTGGAAAGAAAGCAACAGCACAGCACAAAGGAGGGAACTGAGATGAGGACAAAGGTGCCCCCTGTAGAGAATTCAGACAGCAGCATCACAGACACTGTTTCCTACTCATTCTCGCTAACTTTGTTTCCTGACTTGTGTTCTCCAGAACATCAGTTATGACGGATGTTAGCATATGACACAACAAAAAGAAAATTCTATGGTAAATAAATCAGAAAATTTACCTGGTGGGGATTTTACAAACTATATTAGTTATATGAAGTAAAGAAATAGTATAGCTTCACTTAAATTAAATACTTCACAAATCTTTTTGAATATAGAATCTTATATTTTTCCTAATTTTATTTATGATTGACATCTCAAAGAAATTTTATTAAATAAATGGAAATTCTGTATGAGTGATTATCAGTTTATAGTGTAGAAGAATGTTAATTGGATACCAGAATCCCATAAATTGCACTCAGAGTTTGTGTATGTGAGATGTGATAAAAATATACAGTGGATGTTTAAATTTAAAAGAAATCATTACAGTGCATACCTTGCATAGTCCTCAAGACTTCAAATAGGGTGCTTTATTCTTGTGATTAGTTTGTAACATGACACAGTTGATTAAAAAGCAGATAATCCAAGTTAGTTGGCCATAACTGGGGGGAAGGGGGACTTTACAAAAATTATTACAGTAAAAGGCACATTGTATTAGTACCCTTCAAAACAACTCCCCTTACTTCAAACACAGTTGTCGTTACTTTCACGTACATACCCAGCCTCCACTCTGTGTCAGAGTCACCTGGTGAGGTTCGTAAGTAAAATGTTCATTCTATACCTCACCTGTAGGATAAGAAATCTGGATCCAGAGGATTGAGCCTTAGGATCTGTATGATCCCACTCATCTGTGGACTCTAAGGAAGTTAAGCCTCAAGGAAACTGAGAGGAGAACAGTGTTAACAAGAGGCTGAGGGAGTGGAGCGAAGTGGGGGTTGGGGAAGAGTTGATCAATAGGGAGTAACTTATGTTTAGATGAGTAAGAAGTTCTGGCATGTTGTTGCACTATGGAGTGACTATAGATAGTGTACTGCAAATTTTTAAAAGGAAAGGATTTTGAATGTTTTTACTTTACGAAAATGATACATGTTTGAGGAGATAGAGAAGCTTACTCTGATTACAGCACTACACAATGCAGCTGTGCATTCAAATATCACATAGTACCCTATCAATGTGCATTTTTTATGTGCCAAACAACAACAAAAAAAAGAGTAGGGGAACTAAAAGAAAATTTGGATAAATTTAAATGTTTATTCTTTATCAGAAAATTTAATAAAGATGTTGAATCTTCTAAAAAATGGAAGTAACTGCTAATGGTTGGGACTTTTTTATTTTTATTTTTTTGATACCAGGAATTGAACCCAGGACCTTACACTTGCCAGGCAGGTGTTTGTGCTGCTGAGCTATATCCCTGGCCCTGGTTGGGATTTTTTTTAATGGGGTGGTGAAAATATTCCAAAATCAATTGTAGTGTTGGTGAATATACTGTGACCAGTGAGCTGTACATTTCAAATAGGAATTATATCTCGTCCTGTAATTTTTTTTATCTTTTTGAGACAGGGTCTCCCTGTACAGTTCAGGCTGGCCTTGGGCTCACTTTGGAGCCCCAGCTGGTCTCGAACTTGCAACGATCCTCTTGCCTCAGCCTCCCAAGTGCTGGGATTACAGGAGTGCCCCAGTACACCTGGTAGGAATTATATCACATTTGTGAATTACTATTCACAAATGTTTTCAGGTGATTCTTATGAGCTAGCTCCTCACTGTTGTATGGACAAATATTCAAAAACCACTGATTAAATCATAGTCTTTATGTGGCGAGGGAAAAAAAGGCAAGAGGAAGAGAAGTATACATACACAGACACGCTCATAAAAGAAAAAGGAATAAAATAATGAAATAAAAGTGCATAGAAGGAGGGAAATAGCAAAGAATTTAAAAATTAAAGTTAAAAAATTAAAAATAATGCAATCACATAATAATAAAAACAAATCCTCCCCTGTTTTGGAAGTGTGGCTCTTTTCTTCAGCCTAGGGTTTAGGAGCAGAGCTCAAGCCAGGCCACGTCTCTGTGCACGCTGCACATCTAAGGTGGCAGTGTGCACCCAGACCGCCCTGGGTGTAGAGATCTGCTCACAGCGAGAACACGGTGTGAATGTGCACTTCTCATCCTGTGTAACTCAAGTGGAGCCCGGCCTCTGACTGCAGGAGCCAGGTCTGTGATCACCAGCCCCTACTTCACAGTGGGACTCCCCCAACTCTGCTCTCCAATTCCTGGAAGTCTCCTGTAACTGTCTTTCCCTCATCCGTTCTGGTAACTTGGCAGGAGGGGGAAAAGAGGAGGTCATATGTAATGTATGTAATTTCAATGATATATATGCATATATGTGTGTATATGCACAAATACAGTTAAGAGAATGAGGAAACAAGGAAATAAAAGATATATGATTCCTTCTTAGTTATACAAAGGTAGAGCAAGAGGTCACAAAAGGAGATGAAAAGAAATACCAGGTAGTAGAAACTTATAGGATGTTTATAGAAGGGATGAAGAAATAGATGAGTTCAAAGAGGAAATGAACCAAAAGTTCACAGCAATTTTACTCAATATGCTTATGATGAATTTTGGGGAAATAGGTAAAAAACTGGACAAGCTAACCAAATAGTTCAAAATTGGAATGACAGATTCAACAAGGATATGGAATCCTTGGAAAAATGTGAGACAGAAATACCTGAAATAGAAGAAAACTGTAGAGAATTCATACATTGCAGAAATGCCCATTGTGATGGCAGAGTATCTGATATTGAGGAAAAAATAATGAATTATGATAAAAAGCTCAAAGAAGCCAAAAAGAAATAAGAGAAGAAGAGAAGACTATCCAGCAGCCACTAGATGAGAAGAAGAAGAACAATCTAAGGTTAATCAGAGTTAGAGAAAAACTAGAAAGTAGCACAGATAGACTCACTGACATTGTCACAGAAATTATGGAAGAAAATTTACCAAATACTGTATAAGAAAAGAATTTAAAGTATAAGAAAATGACACTTACAGTATACCAAATAATTATAATGAAAAAAGAAGCTCACCAAAGAGTATCCTTCTTATCCTAACACCTCTTATCCAGCAAGTTAACAGATACACAGCAAAAATAAAAAACAAAACAAAAGCCCCCAGAATTTGAAAAGCAGCCAGAGAAAAATAAAAAAACTACATATAAAGGTAAACAAATTAGCATTACAGCAAACTTTCCTACCCAAACCCTAAAGGCCAGAAGAGCTTGGAGTGAAGTATCACAAGCCCTAAGTGCAAATAATTTCTAACCCATATAAACTTATGTGGAAAAGTTATCCTTCAAAATAGATGGAGAAATAAGGTATTTCCATGAAAAAGACCAGATCAGAAAATATATGAATGCTGAACCAGCTCTAGAGAAAATACTTAGGAATATTCTTTACAGAAATAAAAACACAGAGGAAACTAGTGAGTTCAATGGATAAACAGCAATAAAAAATCAGGAAAAGAAAAACAAATGATACACCAACACATAAGGAAGGCAATGACAGTAGTAAATAACCACCACAATCTCAGTGATATCTCTTGATGTTAATGGCCTCAACTCTCCAATTAAAAGACAAAGACTGGAGACTAGATCATAGGCAGAATCCAACAATCCACTGCATTCAAGAAACTCATCTAAGTCAAACAGATATTCACAGACTAAAAATTAAAGAATGGAAAACAACATTTCTTGCACCAGGACCTCCAAAACAAGCAGGGTAGCAATTCTAATATCAGACACGATAAACGTCAAGCTACAACTGACAAGAGACAAAGAAGGTCACTATGTACTAGCTAACGGAACAATCAAATGAGAGATAATGCTGATAGGCACATATACATCAAATACTGGAGCATCTATCTTCAAAAGTCGCTGAAATTGAAAGATCAAACGAACACTAACACACAGTAGGGCTTTTAACACCCTACTTTGACAATGAGATAGATCAACTAAACAAAAAACCAACAGGGAAATTTCAGAGCTGAACCACACCCTTGAACATTTGGACTTAATAGATATATAGAGTATTCCACCCCTCTACAACAGAGTATGCTTTCTTTTCAACAGCACATAGTACTTATTCCAAAAAACAACACACACAAGTCCACAAGCCTGCTTCAGTAAATATAAAAGAACAGAAATTATCCCATGTGTACTATCAGACCACTTTGCAATGGAAATAGAAATCAACAATAGATGAAATCACAGAAAAGTTAAGTGTTCCTGGAAAATTAACAATACGGTCCTAAACAAACAATGAGTCACAGAGGAAATCAAAGAAGAAATTTAAACATTTCTATAAGTTAATGACAATGACAGCACAACTTGTTGAACCCTCTGGGATACTATGAAAGCACTTCTAATGAGAAAATTCACTGTAGTCAATGCTCACATCAGGGAAAAGGAGCAAGCTTAAATAGACAACTCTATAAGAAATCCTAAGATACTTGAAAACAAAAACAAACCAGTACAACAAGCTTATAAAGATAGGAGTGGAAATTAGTGAAATTGAGACTAAAAAAAAGTAAAAAGAAAAATGAATCAAAGAGCCAGTTCTTTAAAATAGATAAGCCCTTGGCCAGACTTACAAGAAGAAATCAAGAAAAGACTCACATCAATGCAGTTAGAAGTGAAATTACAATAGACACCTTGAAATCCAGACGATAGTAACTATTTTGAAAAATTGTAGTTCAGGTAATTGACAAATTCTGAAGAAATGAACAGATTCCTAGATTCATATAAGTTACTGAAACTAACCCAAAAAATCATAATTATGTTTTATGTCTTCTATTTAGAGTATCATGTCATCTGCAAATAATAATAACTTGAATTCTTCCTTTCCTATATATATCCCTAATAACAAGCAATAAAATTGACACAGTAGTAAAGAATCTACCACAAAAAAAAAAAAAAGCCCAGGACCTGATAATGGATTCACTGCTGAATTGTTCAAAATCTTTAGGGCTGTTATAACAGCAATATTCCTCAAGTTCTTCAAAGACACGGAAAGAGACAGAGTGCTCTCAAATTCATTTATGGAAGCCTGTATCACCCTTACTCTAAAATCGGATAAAGACCCAACTAAAAAAAGAAAACTATAGGTCGACGTCCTTAATGAACATAGATGCAAAAATCCTCAGTAAGACATTAGCAAAGAGTGCAGCACATTATCAAAAAGATCATATATCATGACCAAGTAGGTTTTATCCCAGAGATGCAAAGATGGCTCAACATAAGTAAGTCAACAAATAAATGCATCACATAAACCTAAGCAAGATCAAAAACCATATGATCATATCAACAGATGCAGAAAAGGGTTTCAACAAAGTCTAGCAAACTTAATGATAAAATCCCTGAAGAAAACAGGACTAGAGGGACCAAACCTGATTATGATAAAACCTATACATGCTAAAGCAATAGCCAGTATCGTGCTAAATGGGGAAAAACTAAAACCATTACCCTAAAATCATGAACAAGACAAGGATACCCACTGTCACCTCTTCTATTCAACACAACACTTGGAGCATTTGCCAGATCAATCAAACAAAATAAACAAATAAAAGGAATGCATATAAGGAAGAACTCGAGTTATCATTATTTGCAGATGTCACGATACTCTACATAGAAGATCTAAGAAACATCACCAAAAATCTCTTGGAATTAATAACCAACTTCAGCCATGGAGGGGATACAAGATCAACACACAAAAACTATCAACATTTGTGCATTCCAGTAACAAGTCTCCTCTCCCTGGTCCCCTTTCTCTTCTCTGCAGTCTCCCTTTACTTTCATCTGACACATCACTCTTTACTACTAGCTTTCCTAGTCCTGCATTTTATAGCACCTTTCTGTCTTCCTCTTTTACACTTCTCCCTGCTTACTCTGCTTCTGCATCTCTCCAAATATACTGGCCTTTTAGTAATAATACATATTTATAAATATAGTAAGAAATGTTGACATAAGAGATGTTATCAGAAGATAATTAGTGCACAGTTGCATATGACAGC
Organism: Dasyprocta punctata; assembly: GCA_004363535.1. NCBI lineage: Eukaryota > Metazoa > Chordata > Mammalia > Rodentia > Dasyproctidae > Dasyprocta > Dasyprocta punctata. Next base: position 9,870 of record RJWM01034562.1, on the reverse strand, counting down.
TCAGAATGAACATTGGCTTAAACAAATGAGTATTTGCATTTAAAACCTAATGAGAAAACATGGAAAAATTGAGAAATGCTTCTACTGTGCTTTATAACCATAGGCCATATGACCTTTGAACTGTTTTTTTTTTTTTTTTTTTTTTTTTTTTGTTGCTTCTACAGTCACAATTACCACTGAATTCTGTGTGGAAATGAGGGAAAGAGTAAAAGATGTTGCTAGAATTTGTAGTTTTTTCAGAGTATTTCAGGGAGTCCCACTGAGCAACCTGTGTTTGTCAGAACTCTCACTTTTAACTTCAAGGAAGCATAGTGTTTTATATTATATCTAAAATATCCCCCCAGAGTCTTGTGTTTGGAAGTGGTGGGCCTGGGTGAAGAAGATAAATTGCTGGGAGTGTGACCTGGAAGGGTGTATTCTTGGCCCTGATTCCTCCCTCTTTCTTTGCTTCCTAGCCACTATGGGTTCCTTTCTTCTGCTATTCCTTTCCTCCATGTAGTTTCCACACTGGAGACAACCAAATATGGACTGAATCCTCTGAAACCATGAATCAAATTAACGTCCCCTTTAAGTTATAGGTGTTCAGTATTTTGATGCAGCAATGGGAAAATAATTAAGACAGATGGGAAATATAGTTGGTCAGTTGGGTACATTGTTACCCCACTCACAATCACAATGGCATTGGGTACAGAAGGAGAATCAATAGTGACAGACACCCTAGAGTGTCTACTGCATTCCTGTTTGCAGTGATGAGACTACAAATATCTTGTTTTCTTCTAATCTGGTGAATATTAATGTTCATTCACCATGAATGAACACGCTTAATGCCATCCCTCTCTTAGGGATTGGTTCATACGCAAATATGTGAACTGAAACATATGCTGCCTCCTGATAAGAACTGCAGTATCCATTGTCTTGTCATGTGAGCAGTTCCTGAGGAACACTAAGCTTTTCTTTTTCATGTTTCACCCAGAAACATTTGCAGCATGTGTTTTTTATTCTATTTAATGCACATGAATTAGAGATTATATATTTGATAGAAGTGGGAAAGGGCAAAGTGGGAAATGGGAACAAAAGGAAAGTTTATTAAAGATGCATATTAGCCCATAATTGTTAAATCACTGTTCAGAACTTCATTGTCAGTCCCGTAACCATCAGATATGATAAAGAATAAAACAATTGTGTAAATGATGTCAAAGCAAACATTTTCGCACTTTTCTCACTGATCATCACGCAGCAGTTTGGACTAATATGCGGGAAAACATTGTGTCATTTTCTTTACATCTACCCTTGGGAATGTGAGATTTTTCTCAAAGCAAGAATTTTTGTCTTGAGACATATGCTAGTCATTATAGGCTTCTAATGCAGTAAAAATAATATTTTACACTTTTTTCTCAAAGTGAGTCTCACATGAGTGGACCCAGACTTCGGAAGACCTGAAACGCAATGAAATTTTTAGCTTCTCCTTAAGAAAATACATAATCAGGTATAAATGTGAAAAAATTTTTTAGAACAGGTAAATATATCAAAAGAAATTATGAGTGATAAAAGCTGACAAATATAGAGATATCACAGAAATCTAGAAAATGTAACAAATATTTTAATTAATTAACTGCTTGATACAGCTCTGCAGTACTCTTCTCCCTGCTGTTTCTGGCTGCATAATCTTTAATCATCTGAAGACAATGATTTGTAAGATCAGTTTTCTAGAGAGACTACAAAGATAATTTAACCTTTTGTCTGTCATAGTTGATCAAAACTGATAGCTTAGAAAAATATCAGTTTCTCTGCTGATAAAGTTACATCATGTAGTATATAGGATTATTGCTAAATTCTGAAAAGTCTCTGTTGTTTGTTTCGTATACAAACTCTAAGTTTTTGGGGCATTTTAAGTTTTCTTTTGCAGTAACTAATATTATATGCTCTGAAGCAATGGCACCCAATGGCAGTCATTTGCCAATTAAGCAGTTGTACCCACTGTCATCACATACTATGAATTTTATGTTATCTGATAGAATAGGAATCCCCTTCTGCCTAGGCATTAATGAAAATCCTTTTACTTATTTTCCATGTTTAAAGCTGGAAAGATTTTGCACAGTTTAGTTCTGGCCCCTTCTAAATCACAGTTTTTCCTCTACTGCCCAGAAAATCCCAGAGCATCACAGAGTGACATTAATTTCCAGGTTCAGCCCTAACATGTCATGACTCTGAGTTAGCACAGCGGTTGTCAGGAGTACTCCAGGGAACCACCTCCACAATGGGACAGCTGGCCACAACTCATCTACAAGGGAAGTGCCTGTGTTCAATGGAGATCAAGCTATCCTCAATTCAACTTAACTGGATCCCCAATGCCCATAGTTGCTCCAACACCATGCAACCTGGAGAGAAACGGGAAGGAGTAGATGCTGGGGAGGGAAGACACAGCAAATTTAGCCAACTTCAACGAACATGTCTTACTTTTGTAGATATTACAAATTTCTGAAATAGTAATATTAGTGTCCCAGGAAGGCCTCTCTGGAAGCATACCCTGAGAAAACACTTAGCAAGATTGGGTAGAAGCAGAGGTTGAGTTGCCTCTGCTGGCTTCATGAAGAGATCTAGAGCTGGAATGTTCCTTCCAAATTGTTCACCTTTTCATTTTTTTAACCCTTTCAATAGATAACATAGTCACATGATAGAGAATCAAAGATGTTTGTAAAAGGTATGGAAGGAATATTCATCCTTTAACCCTTGAACCTTACCACTTTGTGAACCTTCTCCAGAGTTAACCAGTGTTACCAGTTCCTTGGGTATAATTCTGGAGACGGTGTATCTTTTCAAAATGCCACTCATATTTCTACTTTTTCCATTTAATAAAAATGGCAGAATATTATACAAGTTTTGCATCTGCTTTTTAAAATAATCTTTTTATTTTGAATTAATCTTATACTTACAGAAAAGTTGCAAAAATAGTACAGAGAGTATCCATATACCATTCAGTGAGCTGCTTCTTATGTTGACATCTTACATAATATGTCAGACAATTCCCCAAACCTACTGAATTTCCTAATATACTAATTAGACTTATCAGGGCTTATCAAAGAGAAGCAGCAGGGCTTGGGGGTGTAGGAAAATGTAATTAAGCAAGGTCTAGAAAAAGAGATTTTGCATTTCCATTCCATCAAGTATATTAAAAAACAAAGAGATATGTTAACTTTACTAATGATGGTTAGTTTTTATGTGAGTGACTATAGATTTGAATATGGAGCATGTTTTGTTCTGATTTTTGCATTGTTGCTCACTCAAAAACTAAAAATAGAAGATACTTTGCCTTTTAATTTTAGCTGGAAAAATAACTCTGGGTAGACATTTAAATAAGGAAATACTTTGAGGTTCCAATTAGTTTTAGAAATTACTACAGATTATTCTTCTTTTTCCAGTGACACATGTAGGAAAGGATATATCCTATCTGTCTGTCTGTCTGACTGTCTGTCTGTTCCTTCTAGTTACGTATCCATCTATCTATTTATCTTCATCATCATCATCATCATCATCATCACCATCTGCTCAGTCATGCACCATGTAATAGGATTTCAATGTGACAGGCTGCAAACAAGATGGTGATCCCATAAGATTATAATGGAACTGAAAAAGTCCTATGATCTAGTGATGTTGTCGCCTGGTGCAACACACCACTGATACGCCTGTGATAATGCTGTTATAAACAAATCTGCTGCATCGCCAATCATATACAAGTGTAGCACATACAGTTACATGCATACCTCAGGGATATTGTGTCTTGGCTTCCAGACAAAGAAAATAAAAGAAATACCAAAGTAAAGTGAGTCACATGAAGTTTTTTGTTTTCCTAGTTCATTAAAATGTAATGTTTATCCTACACTGTAGTCTATAAAGTGTGCAGTAGCATTATGTCTAAAAAATGTACATACCATAATTAAAATACTTTATTGCTAGGAAATGCTACCAATCACCTGAGCCTTCGGTGAATTGTAATCTTTTCACAATGTTGATGGCCGCTGACTGATCGTGGGTGATTGCTAAAGGTTGGGGTGGCGTGGCAATTTCTTAAAATAAGCCAACAATGAAGTTTCCTGCATTGATTGATTGTTCCTTTCATAAAAGGAAGCACATGATTGTTTGATAGCGTTTTACCCACAGTAGAACTTTCAAAATTGGAATCAAGTGTCCCAAACCTTGTTGCTGCTTTATTGACTAAATTTGTGTAATAGTCTAACTCCTTTGTTGTTATACCAACAATGTTCATCAAAAGTAGGGTCCATCTCACGACACTACTTTCTTTTCTCATCCATAAGAAGCTATTCTTTGTCTTCTAAAGTTTTACTCTGAGATTGCAACAATTCAGTTATGGATATCTTCAGGCTCAATTTCTAATTCTAGCTCTTGGGCTGTTTCTACCACATTGGGAGTCCCTTTCTCCGTGAAGAATCAAACCCCTCGGAGTCTTCTGTGAGGCTTGGGATCAGTCTCTTCTAAACCCCTGTTCATGTTGGTACTTGCGCCTCATCCCATGAATTATAAATGTCTCAATGGAATATAGAATGGCAAACCCTTTCCAGAACTTTTCTAATAGTTTTGGCCAAATCCATCAGAGGAATCATTATCTGTGGCAGTATAACCTTACTAAATATATTTCTTAACAAGAAGACTTGAAAGTTGAAATTATTCCTTGATTCATGGGCTGTAAAGTGGATATTGTGCTAAGAGAAATGAAAAAAAATTTCATCTCATTGCATATATCAGTCAGGTCTCTCACATGACCAGGTACATTGTCAGTGAGCAGTGATGTTATAAAGGGAATATGTTTTTCCGAACAAAAGGTTTCAACAGTGGGCTTAGAGTCTTCAGTAAACCGTGTTGTAAGCAGATGAACTGTCATCCACACTTGGTTGTTCCATTTATAGAGCACAAGCAAGGGAGAATGAGTATTATTCTTAAGGACACTTGGACTTCAGCGTGGTAAATGAGTTGGGTTCAAGTACTTTGAATCTCTAAAGCCAGGTTTTGACTTCTTTCTAGCTATGAAAGTCCTCAATGGTTTCCTTTTTCGCTGGAAGGCTGTTCCATCCACATGGGGACTTTGCTGTTGACAGTAGCCACCTCCAATTTTCTTAGCTATCTCTTCTGGATAATTCTCTGTAGCTTCTACATTAGCACTCACTGCTCTGCATTGCACTTTTCTATTAGGGAAGATAGCTCCCGTCCTCAGACGTCACGAACCAACCTCTGCCAATGTCAGTTTTCTTCTCCTTCAGCTCCTCACCTCTTTCAACCTTCACAGAGTTGAAGAGAGTCAGGATCATGCTCTGGATTAGGCTTTGGCTTAGGGGAATGCTATTGCTGGGTTAATCTTCTGTCCAGGCCCCTAAAAGTTTTCCACATCAGGAATAACGCCGTTTTGCTTTCTTATCATTCATATATTCATGGGAATAGCACTTTAAATTTCCTTCAGGAACTTTTTCTTTGCATTCACAACTTGGTCGTTAGGTGCTAGGGGCCAAGCTTTTTTTAAAATCCTGCTTTCAACTTGCCTTTCTCACTAAGAGAAATCATTTCCAGCTTTTCATTTGAAGAGAAATGTACAACTCTTCTTTTCTCTTGAACATGTTACTAGGGCTATTATTTGGCCTCATTTCAGTATTGTTGACTCCTAGGGAATGCGGAGGCTCATGGAGAGGGAGAAAGATAGAGGCTGGTTGGTGGAGCAGGCAAAACAACATTTAAGTTTAACGTCTTATATGGGGGTGGTGCATGATGCTCCAGAGCAATTATAACGGTAACATCCAAGGTCGCTGATCACAGATCACCATAGCAGATATAATAGTAATGAAAAAGTCTGAAATATTTGTAGAATTGTCAAAGCATGACCCAGAGGCGGGAAGTAAATGCATACTGTTGGAGAAACAGTGCAGACAGACTTGGTGGATGCTGGCCTGCCACTCACTTTAAATCTGTAAAGCCAGAATGTTTTTAAGCTCAATAAGGTGAAATTCCATAAAAAGAGGGCCACCCACACTAACAAAGGTAGGATTTGGTAAAGGCTCAAAGGCAAAGGCCAAGAGAAAGATTTCAGACAGAAATTCAGAAGAAGGTGTAAGCAATTTGAACTTGAAGAATGAATAAAACCTACCCACGAGTAATCATACTGGAGCGGTCGAGGTTTGAGATCATTAACAGCTGAACCTTAGTGGTGGTGGCCAGGATGGGAGCCATGAAGGAAGATCAGATGCTAACAAAGGAAAACATGTCAACAGAAAAGTCACCAAGTCTTAGTGACCGACTGGAGGCTAAAGAATAATCTGGGAAGAATAAAACACATGGAAGTTTTCAACCCAAGTGACTGAAAATTTTTGTATTAACAGCACGTGGAAATCATAAGAAAAGCCCACTGATAGGTGGAGAGTGAGGTGGCTTGGGTGGTTTTGGCTGTGCTGTTGAGTGTGATGTGACAGCGCTGTTCATTGTCGGACAGACAGCAGCCCTCGCGATGCTGTCTCCTTGCTGCGCCAGTGGCTTTCACATTTGGCCTTGCACTGGCCGGAGTCCAGATGTGAAGTTAACTTTTCATAAACAGTAACTGGGCATCCACACCCCGTCAGTGATCACATGTGTAACAGGCTGTCTCACCTGGGTTTGCACAGTACATTTTGCGGAATGTATCCCCATCGCTAAAGGGTGCCCAGCAGTACCACACTTTCACCAGCTGTAGGTGGGACCAAAATCAACCATTATGAAGAAAGATTAAGCTAATACACAGTTGTCTACAGTAGTGGATACCCGCCCTTGGTATTTGCATTCTAACTATTCCTGGTCCCTGTGTCTGAAATGTTCTTACAATCCCCCCACTCTTCCTGACCTGTCAGCACCCCTCTCTCTTTCTCCCTGGATCCCTGCAAAGCCATCATTCCCTCCATGACTCTGCTTGGCTAGCACCCCCAGCTCCTTCGGGTCTCGGCAGAAGGGCCTGCTTTATTCAGCTTCTGGCATCTAGCAGTGTGTCTGAAATATAGTAGACATTTATCTAGTCTTCAGCTAACTGGAAGTGAGTTTATTCTAATGTCTTATTATCTCTGCAGGCCACGTCCGTCTTGACAAAGTGCTTAATCAGCACAACTCCAGTTGCCACATCGAATCACTCTGCTCCGAGTCAACTCATCTCCATACTTTGGTATAAATAAATCCCTGGGGACGTTTAGTTTTCATTTTCACTAGTAGAAATTTAACTTACTTATCTTAATGTTTTTTTAATATTTTATTATTAGTAATAATAATGATCAGAGTAAAGCAAAACAGAGAGAACCATATTGGGCCTCAAAGACAAGATGGAAGAGAATCCCCCATACTTGCTACATTGCCTGCTGTCACCTTCCAAAGGGATGCTCAGGTTGCTGACCAGAGGCCTGCAATATCTACAAAACAATACTAGCAAATAGTTGCTTGATATTCCCTGGTTGCTATCAGTTTAGCCAGACCTCCAAAACAGCAGGTTGCTGATGGGCAGGGGGCAGGGATGTTTGTCCCTGATTCCAAGCCCGAGCGCCAGTGCCGCTGGGCCCCAGCAGGCTGGGTCCTGCAAGGGGGCATTCTCCTTCTCCTCTGGGGTCCCGAGGTCAGGCCCCTGGAGGGCAGCTTACATGTGTCCTGGTCGGTGCCTGCGCGGCTGGGTCCCGGCGGGCTGGGCCCCGCAAGGCGGCATTCTCGTTCTCCTCCCTTAATGTTGTTTTTGCTGATAAGGAATTCTGCCGTTAACATTATCGTATCCATATCTCCAACCATTTTTTAGAAAAATATTGTTTCCTCAGGATACAGACCTAGAATAAACTAACTTGATTGAAGTGTATGAACATTTTTTCCTCTCTTTCTCTGTCTTTTGTGGTATTGAGGATCAAATCTAGAGCTACCCAATGAGATACATCTTCAATTCTTTTTATTTTTTATTTTGAGACTGGTTCTTACTAAGTTGCCCAGGTTGGCCTTGACCCTCCTGACTCGGGCTTTCTCTCTCTCTCTCTCTCTCTCTCTCTCTCTCTCTGCTGCTCTCTGTCTCTCTTTCTCTGTCTCTCTCTGTCTCTCTCCTCTCCCTTGTACTCTTCCTCTCATTTCTTGTTCTCTCTCTCTCTCTGTCTCTCTGATGTTTAAATCAAAATTGATTTCAATTTGTACTCAGATCATCAGTGAAGACTTTCCTCACCCCAGGGAGCAGTCCATTAAATTCAGGGGAATTATTTTCATGCTTTCTAAATTCTGAGACTTTATTTTGAATTGGTTGAAAGTATATACTCATTCTGGCTTTTTTTTTGTGTGTGTGTTCTGCTTATTTAAAAAAAATCTATTTCAGTGAGCGGTGAGCACAATTATTTATTCTTTTATAGTTTTCTTATTCATTATCATGTGACTTTTTTCTGAAAGGCAGTATAATTTTTTTGCCTAAACCACAGACAATTTCCCTAAAGGATTTTTTTCTTGGCATGGCTTAAATTGAACTGTCATCTAGTTCACTGATCCAACCAGAGTGATAATACATTTTGAACAAATAATTTAGGAGGATTTCTCCTGCCAAAACAAAAAGTGCTTTTAAAATGAAACCAATACTAACAGTAATAATTTAGAAAAATGCTATAGCTTATGCTGTAATACCATGTATTACAAATAATCACTATATTTTGATATCTTATTTCACAATATTGTGATACAGTCAAGGGTACTGAGTAAGAGGATAAGTGTTTTTTTACAGACCTAGGCAAAGACCAATCACCAAATGGAGAGATTAAGAATCCCCCTCCCCTCAACTGGCTAATGCATGAATAATGAAAACTGGAGCTTGGATATAGGAATATTTTATATTAACTCAGAATCCTTGATAGCAAATCAAGGTCAGCAAACTCCTGTAAAAGGTTGACAGTAAACATTTCAGGCTTTGTGGAATCATGGGGTCTTCCTGTTGCAGTTACTTAAGTGCCGCTTTCTTGACAATAAACAGACAGGTGGGTGTGGCTCTGTCCCACCCAAACCCTGGATGCTCAGCGGGTGCTGACCCCTGGTCTGCCTGACAGACACATCAGGCACAGGAAAATGACTTTCACAATGTCACTGAGTCCAAAGCTTGTTAGAAAATATAAGAGCATTTATAAAATCTTGTTACAAAAGGCACAAAGAAAATATATTAAACTCAAGATAAACCACAAGTAGATAAAAGAAAGTCTGAGACAACATCATAAAAGTTTCACAAGCTGGTGTGAAAGAAATGAGAAGAAACTGAGCTAGAACAGTGTGGAGACTCTTGACTGGTTCAAGGCAAGAGGGACGGTTTGTTGAGAACATGCCAGCCACAGGTGGAGGGGACTGGGGACAATTCACAGTTGGTCTCCATGTCAGAAGCCTTGGGTGAAAGGCTCTTGTTTCTCCAGGTGTGTAAGAGGGCCAAGAGCTACTGAGACGGAATTTTCTTAGTGGGTACTGAATGGTTTCTGCTTGGTCTCTCAGCACAGTGGTGATCTCAGAACCCAGCAAGGATGCAGATTCCCTGAATGTCACATTACAATGCCTTCATCCATCCTTCCCTGGGTGTACCCACGTGCACGGGAGGGTCCTGAACTGCCGCTGCCTGTGTGGTGAGTCCTGCGGTCACCCTGGCTTGCCTTCATGGTGTTGCCTCACTGGCCAATGCCTCCGTGTCCTGGGCACACATCTGGCCCTTCCCTGGGGAGCCTACTGTGTCAGAAGGAAAAGTGGATTTCTCTCATTGGAGATCTGGCATTTAGTTTTGATTGAACCACAGTAGCTTAAATGAATGCAAATCTGTTTTTGCCACGTAAGATTACATATATTTGTATGCATTATATGTTCATAGTT
>RJWM01034561.1:0-10208 GCA_004363535.1 Dasyprocta punctata | reverse complement strand
AATAAATGTGAACTTATACATACTGTGATGATACATAATTACCCTTTTTTGGGTCTTTTTGAGACAGGGTTTTGCTATGCAGTTCAGGCTCGCCTTGAGCTCACTTTGTAGCTCAGGCTGGTCTCCAACTCACACCAATCCTTCTGCCCCAGCCTACTAAGTGCTGGGATTATAGGTGTGCGCCACTACACCCGGCTGACACATAATTATCTTAATAACTATATTGTATTCCATGAAATAGATATACCTTAATATACTGAACCAATCTATAGCTAGTGATCCTTTGAGCTGTTTTCTGTCTTCCACCATAACAAAGTTGCAATAAATATCCCAGTGCATGTATCATTTTACCTGTACAGTGTATGAATTATGATTAATCCCTAAAAGTCTGACTACTCAAGATTTTACACATTTTAAATTTGAATTTATCTTGATCAAACCAATTTTCAATAAACATAGGCTATATAATCTGGTCCTAAGTCCTGACAAAGAAATAATTATCTTGCCCAGTCTGAGAAGATTTAGGGTGTTAATAGGTCTTGGTTTAATCTAATTGAAACCCATAAAATGAAACAAAATAATATTACTGACCCAGAAATCTAGTATCTTCTATCAGTGAAGGTATATCAAGCTACTTTATTAGCTTACAAGTAAGAGAAAATGTCAGATCCTTCATAGTTCTTTACAAAAACCTTGGTTTAGAATTGGAATTGAAGGTGAGTATAAACTGATAGTTTAAAAATATATAAACAGATAGATAAATAGAGAAACATTTATGTATTTTTAGCTCTCTCCACTGACCAGAACTTGGGTAGTAGCAACTTAATAGCAATTAGCACAGAGTTCTCAGATCTTAGTTTATAAATTCATTTTCCAATACAAGAAACTGCTGATTTCAGAACTGGAGGAGGTAAAACACAAGATGACCTTGGAATATCTCATGGTGTCAAAAATTAAGAAACAAAAAAATTAAAATAATAGCAGCAGCAGTAGAAAGCATACTGAGAGGACACAGGAGCCAAAGTAACATTCAAATCGGGGCAACAAAATGAATGATGATACTAAGAGATTAAAATTCATGTAATAAAATATCCTTAAATCCATAAATGTTAAATATATATATGGGTAAGACAAGAAAGCTCTTCCTTGTACTAGAATTTAAATTAATAAATGTAGAATGACAGAAAGAGAAATCATCATTAGTCAAACAGGATTTTTGTACATCCTAAATCTCCTCAGAAGATAGCAAGTAAGAAGGGAAAAACAGTAATTTATTACAAGAGAAATCTGGCAAAATCCAACTTCACCAACTGATAAAAGGTTAACATCACCGATAATGGGATACAATGATATCGGATCTCTGATATGACACAGTAAGAAGAGTATAGCATTTCTGTTGAAGAGTATACCATTTCTGTGATCCTGCCAAAATACATAGTCTAAGTTTAACCATAAGGAAACATGAGACAAGCCTAGACTGAAAGATAGTCTACAAAACAACTCGTCAATGTTATTCAAAAGAATCAAGATGATGATCCCCAGTGCCAAAAAAAAAAAAAAAAAAAAAAAAAAAAAAAAAAAAAAAAAAAAAAAAAAAAAAAAAAAAAAAAAAAAAAAAAAAAAAAATCAAGATGAAAGATGAAGACTAAAAAACTATCTCAGATGGGGGGAAACCAATGAGAGAAAACAATTAAACTAATATGGGACCATGGATTGGCTCCTGGTACAGAAAAATACAATTAGCAAAATTCGAATAAGGTCTGTAGATTAAATTTTTATCAGTGTAAATTTCCTATTTTTCACAGTTGTTCTCAGGCACCTGAACAACTGTGAACCTTTACACCATGTTCACCATATGAAAATAAAATTTTTAAAACCAAAGAAGATTAAAAAGGAGAAAACTGGCAAAAATACTGGAGTGGACATGTCAAAAAAGAGGATAACCAAATGGCCAATAAATACATGAAAAGGTGCTGAATAACATTATACATCAAGAAATTCAAATCAAAACTATAAACACCCACTGTACAACCAACAGAACAGTTAAGAAATTACAGTGTAAAATAATGGCTAGAATATAGAGCAACTGGAACTCTGACACATTGCTGGCTGGAGTGTATATTGGAACAACCATGTGCGAAATGGGTTTATCTATTAAATATGCACCTACCTTACAATCTATTTATTCTAAGTATTTACCCTAGAGAAAAGTTTTCATATATTTACCAAAATCATGTTAGAATGCTCATGGAAGCAACATAATTTGCAGTAGTCTCAAATTAGAAACTACTCACCCTGATTGTTGTTTTGAAATTTTCTTTTCTCTTTGAAATAAAATAGATTTGAAAAAAAACTACTCAAACACCCATCAACAGTATAATCAATTAATATACTGTAATATATCCCTGAACGTAACAAGAACTACAGTAATTACAATTACACTGAATGGCATGGATGAAATTTCATAAAAATAATATGGAACAAATGGAGCAAAGTACAGAAGAGTATGTACTATATTATTCCATATACAGGTATATATAAAGTTCAAAAATGGATAAAGCTAATATGAATGCTGAATAGTGATTGTGAAAAAGACTGGGTGGAGGCATAAGGGAACCATCTGGGATCCTTGCAAAGTCCTTTAAGAGATTGTTACAAACTTGCACTCTTAAGGTTTGTGCATTGTACTATTTACTTGTGTATGCTACAGTCTTAACATTTTGGCAGGGATAAGCAGCAAAAAGATTTTCCAACATTGCCATGCAAGTGTAAATTCGTTTCCATCATTACTATAGGGGATGAATAAGTTCAGTATACTAAAAATGTATAATACACCATAGCGAAGAACTGGCATGAACTGCTCTTATACCTAACATAAATGAATCTCACAAACATAGTTGTACATATAAACATAATAAAAGGCAAAGGACAGCAAGCCAACTCTTCCATGAAGTTATGGAAAGGGGAAAACGACAGTACCAGATTGTGCTTAAAAAGGTATACAAACATGATAAAGCTTCACACACACAACAGGTGTGTTCACCCTATTCAGCTAGAGGAAACCCACACTCAAACCAACAGGGCCACACACCTGGGGCCTCAAAAGGTCACCTAAGCACAACCGCACACTTAACAATGGGGCACTCAGTCACAAAGGCATTGTCACAGGTACCGCACACCTGCACCTGGTCAAAGTCATGATCACAAGCCACGTATTCATACTGATACATGATACACTACACAGTATTCACAAGTATTACACTTGTACTCTTGCACGTAGTCACAACCCCTTACAATTATGCACGACTATGGAGACAAACTACATAGTTACACCCAGTCAGACGCTCCCCACAGAGGCACACAATGCCGCACGTGGTCCTAATCGCTCTCTCTTTCACATCCCAACACAGTATCTGCACCGGTATTAAAATTAGAAACAAACACCAATCATAGAAACAGCCTTGTTACAAGCACACGATCATTCATCACAAATCACCACACAGCCTCAACTACGCTATTATAATCTTGACTTCTCCTTTGCGCAAAGCCAAAGCTCCGCTCCAGCCCCGCCCCACCCTCAGGTTACTCACCTAGGCCGTCCAAGGTACTCTAAAGCAACACAACCCAGTAGAACACTGGGGTAGTTGCCTGTGCAACCCTAAGGATCCCGCCAGCGCGTGACTCTAACGCTGAATTCCCGCGAGAGGCCGAGGGGTCTTCTGGGAAATGTAGTCAGTAACGTACTGGAGAGGACAAGATGGCTCCCGATCAACAGAATTCTTATCAGCGATTAGGTGCAGCCAGGAGGACATGATTTCGTCCCACAGTGAAACACATCCTGAAGGCGTCACAGAGCCCAGGCCCAGTTTCCAGTCGTGGCTGCCAAAGAAGGGTCAAGTGCGTTGCAGATGCGTTTACTTTCCAAACCCTCCCTGTTATTCGTAGGAGCTGGACGGCCTCTGGAAGAGTAGGTCATATTTGCACGGGAAGGTAATTCGCATCCCTGAGCCTTCTGGGAAATGTAGTTCGGATCGGGGAAAAGCGGGTGCTGCACTATTTAAAAGTGATCTTCATTCTCTCAGAGCTAAGCCTTTGCTGGGCATACCCCGGAGATTTCTGGGGGTGGTAGTGGACACAAGAAATGTGGAGGCACAGGCCTCCTGGGGCACAGTTTCGGGCTTTGTTTGGGGATGAATGGGGTATAGTATTCTTCAGTGCAGAACGCTTGTAAGAACCGAGGTGGTGAGATTCAAAGCTGGTCAGAGAGACTTGAAGAGGTGGGGAGGAAACTGCCAAATGACAGGGGAGGCTGAAGGGGAGGGTTCGTTTAATGTTTGACAGGTTCAGGGAGGCAAAGAGAGAGGAGTTTCTGAAACTGCTAAGAAGACTCCTGTTATTCTGAGATTCTGACTTCTGTGTCAGCAGCGGGTGCCAGACAAAATAAGGGGACAGTGAAGTGGGTTTTGCAGGAGGCAAGAAGAATCCAGGGGCGAGGGACTTAGGTGTTAGTGTTACGCTAAGTATCGAGGAAAACTGCATTCACTATTTTGTGTGTATGTGTAATCGATGTTTTAAATAAATACAGCCAGGTGTGTTGGCATAGGTCTGTAATCTTAGTACAGTGGGAGTCTGAGGCAAGAAAATCACAAAATTGAGTCCAACTAGCGCAACTGGTAGAGACACTATCTCAAGATAATAAATAAATAAATAAATAAATAAGGGCTAGGAGCCAAGCGTGATGGCAAATGCCTGAAATGCTAGCAGGCGGGAGGATTGCCACATGTTCAAGGCCAGCCTGGGCCTGGGTTTCTAGCATATGAAAAGATGTTCAACATCATGAAACCTGCAGTAGGAAAATGCAAATCAAAATCATACTGAAACCGGACATGGTGGTGCAGGCCTGTAATCCCAGCACTCAGGAGGCTGAGGCAGGAGAATCACCGCAAGTTTGAGGCCTCTGGGCTACATAGTTCAAAGATAGCCTGAACTACACAGCAAAACCCTGTCTCAAAAATAAAACAAAACAAAAAAATTCAACGACAACAAAAAAACTATACCTAGTAGCATGCCTATTATTAAAAAATTGGAAATACATTTTGGTGGCAATGTGGAGAAATTGGAACTTTGTGCATTGTTGATTTTGCAATTACAGAACAATTTGGAGGGTTTGACAAAAAAAAATTTTTTTTTCTTTTTTTTGGTACCGGGTACCTGGGATCAAACTCACAACCTCGTACCTGCCAGGCAGGTGCTTAGGCCACTGAGCTAAATCCCCAGCCCTATTTTTTGAGACAGGGTCTCACTATGCAGTTCAAGCTGGCCTTGAACTCACTTTGCAGCCCAGGCTGGTCTCGAACTCACAATGATCCTCCTGCCTCAGCCTCCCAAGTGCTGGGATTAAAGGCCTGTGCCACTATGCCCAGCTAACAAAATGTTAAACATGAAATTACTAAATGATCCACTAGTTCTCCTCAGGGTGTATATACCCAAAATAAGAACAGTAACTAATAATTTATAGGACCATTATACACAACTGTCCAAAGACAGAAACCTAAATATCCATCAAGAGATAAGTAGATAAACAAATTATGATATAAACACACTTACCACTTTGTTCTTGCCACGTTCTGAAGCAGTTCTGGAAGTCTTCTTTTGTGAGTGTCTTTGCTGTTGTGGCTTCCTCGATGCCCTGAACTGAATCAAAATGTTTATGTTTCATGGTCATTTGAAGAGTGAGAAATTGATATTACCAGATCCAGATAATAAGGTGGATGAAGACATACCATAATGTTTCTATAAGCCTGCCTTTCACACAGTGAAAACAATAATAAGAGCCTAGTTCATCATTGTGAATGTCTATGTCACAAAAACAGAGTGAACCCAAATAAATAATGTAATAATACACCTCAAGGTCCTAGAAAAACAAGAACAATCAAACCCTAAAACTAGTACAAGGATGAAATTTTTTTTTATTTTGAGGGTGGAAATTAAGACTAGATCAGAAATCAGTGAAATTGAGATTCCCCCCAAAAAATAACAACAAAGAATCAATGAATCAAAGAGTTGATTCTTAGAACAGACAAACCCTTAGGCAAATAAAAAAAGAAAGAGAGAAAGAAAGAAAGAGAAAAAAAGAAAGAAAAAAGAGAAAAGACCAAAATCAATGCTATTAGAAATGAAAACAGACAGTGCCAAAGTCAAAAAGATTAACAATTACTTCACAAACCTGTACACTGATAAATTGGACTATACAGAAGTAGATTCCTAGATGCATATGAATTACCAAAACTAAGCCAAAAGGATTGTAAAATGCTGAATAATCCCATAACAGGCAATGAAACTGAAGCATTAATAAAAACCTGGGCCAGGGATTTAGTTCAGCTGCATAAGTGCCTGCCTGGCAAGTGTGAGGTTGTGAGTTCAATCCCCAGTACAAAAACAAAAACAAAAAAACTAACAACTAGGAAAATCCCCAGCTTGAATGGATTCACTGCTCAGCTCTACAAAGATGAAGATCTAACACCAAAGCTCCTCAGGTTCTTTAATGAAATTAAAAGAGAAGGCGTATTCTCAAAGTCAGTCCTGAAAGCTAGCATTACTCTGATTCCAAAACTAGACAAAGATCCAACCAAAAAAGGGAACTATGGAGCAATCTGTTTAGTGAATATAGATGCAAAACTTTTCAGCAAGGTACTGGAAAACAGAATGCAGCAAATCATCAAAAAGTTCATAGATCATGACCAAGGAGGCTTCATCTCTGGGATGCAAGGATGGTTTCACATATACAAATCAGTGAATGTAATATCTCACATAAACCGAAGCAAGAACAATAATCACATGATCATCTCCATAGATACAGGAAGAGTCTTTTACAAAATCCAGCATCCCTTCATGATGAAAACAGTGAATAAAGATCTTATTTCAATCTGACTAAAGTCATTTATGACAAACCTAGTGGCAAAATCATATTAAATGGGGGGAAAACTGAGAGCTTTTTCTCTAAAATCAGGAACAAGATCAGGATGTCTACTATCACCACTCCTGTTCAACATAGTCCTGGAAACATCAGCAAAAGCAATTAGGCAACAAAAATAACTAATTAACTAACTAAATAAATAAATTTTAGGAAATAAATACATACGTATAGGGCAGGAAGAAGTTGTCATTATTGCAGGTGACATGATCCTTTACATAAAAAGACCCAAAAAAAGCCACCAAAAGACTCTCAGAATTAATAACCAAATTCAGTAATATAGCAGGATACAAAATCAACACAGAAAAATAGAGTTCTCATACACCAATAATGAACCCCTGTGAAAGAAATTAGGGAAAAAGCATCATTCACATTAGCACCAAGAAAAATTACTTAGGAAATTACCTAAGGAAGTGAAAGACCTCCACAACAAAAACTACACTATGCTGAAAAACAAAATCAAGGAGGACATCAGAAAATGGAAAGATAGACCTTGTTCCTGGATAGGCAAAACCAATGTAGTCAAAATAGCCATGCTTCTAAAATAGATATTTAATGCAATCACAATCAAAATATCGACAGCATTCTTCACAGATCTGGAGAAAAGAATCTTAAAATTCATGGAACAAGAAGAGACCCAGAATAGCAAAAGCAAGACCAAAGAGGACGGCACCACAATCCTGGACTTGAAATTATAAAACAAATCTAACAGTGATTAAAAATAGCACTGTATTAGCACAAAAATAGACAGGAAAATAATGGAAACAAAAGAGAGAATACAAAAACAACACATTCAACTATCTTTGGGCCGGGGATTTAGCTCAGTGGTGTAAATGCTTGCCTGGCAGGCGCGAGGTTGTGAGTTCAAACCCTGATACCAAAAATAAATAAATAAATAAACAAACTATCTTTGACAAAATCTTTGACAGAAGGGCTTTGACAAAAGGGCTAAAAACATACACTAAAGATTGTCTCTTTAATAAATGGTTGGGGAAACCGGCTATCTACATGCAGATAATTGAATCTAGACCAGAATCACTCATCATATACTAGATTAAAATCAAAATCAAAATAGATCAAAGAACTGTTAAAATAAAAATGCTTAACCTACTAGAAAATAAAATAGGTAAAACTCTTGAAGTTGTAAGTTTAGGCAAGGACTCTTTGAATAGAAAAGTCCTGCTGTACAGGAAAAGCCCTCGGTTGCACAGGAAGTCATACGAAGAATCAGCGAATGTGAACATATCAAATCAAAAAGCTTCTGCACTGCAAAATAAACAATCGACTGAATGAAAAGATGACCTAGGCCTTACTGTGAAGTAGGTGCCACCATGCTGATCAGAAAGAGCCCCAGCCAGAAGAGAAACTACGTCTTCCCGTGAGCCAGCCGGTGCACACGCAGAAAAACCATTTGAGTACTGCCCCCACCCCATTCGGAGGACTCAGGGTGAGATGATAGCAACTGAGGGGAAAGGAATAGCTTGATGCTTGTATTGTTTGGTTGACTCTGCAGGCCTGGGGCAGGTGGTCAGGGCATCTACCTGGAGGATGACGGTGTGCATTGTGTCAACTGGGGCATATCCTCCTGTTGTTTTGGAAATCCAATGTTTTGTTCCATTTTACTGCTTTGTTTTATTCCTGCATCTGGTAACCTGAGCAACAATGTTGAATATAACAATGTGCAGTATTGTTCTCACTGTTTTGTCTTGTTCTGATTTATTATTTTATTTTATTCAATGTTATGTTTTGATTGGTTTTATTCTGTTTTGTTTAATTTTGCTATGTCTGATGGTATGGACAACTATTTTGAAGATAAAAAGATATATTATGATAGCCATTGTTGATTTCCTATTGTCCTGTTTTGAAGTTTTGTATCACTTACACTGATGTGTTTTGATTGACTTTATTGTTTTGTTGGGTTTTGTTCTCTTTAAAATAAAATAAAATAAAGATGACCTACAGAATGGTAAAAAAAAAATTTTGCCAGCTATTATTCAGACAGAGAACTAGTATCTAGAATATATAAAAAACTAAAAAAAAAAAAAAAAAAAAAAAAAAAAAAAAAAAAAAAAAAAAAAAAAAAAAAAAAAAAAAAAAAAAAAGACCCCACCCCCAACATAAAAGACTCACTCAAAACATGGACAAGTGAAAAGAATAGACATTTTACAAAAGAAGTGTACAAACGGCCAATAAATACATGAAGAAATGCTTAACATTACTATTAGAGAACTCCAAATTAAAACAACACTCAGATTCCATCTTACCCCAGAAAGAAAGGCCAACATCAAGAACTCCAATAATAACAAATGCCATGAAGCTGTGGAGAAAGAGGAACACTTCTACATGGTTGGGGGGAATGTCAACTAGTACCCACACCATGGAAATCAATATGGAGATTCTACAAAAAACTAAAACTAGAAATTCTATTTGACCCAGCTATTCCCCTTCTAGGTATCTTCTCCAAACATTTAAAGACATCATATTACAGTGATATATGCATACCCATGTCTACAGCAGCACAATTCATAATAGCTAAATCTTGGAAGGAGCCTATATGCCCATCAACACATCAATTGACAAAGAAAATGTGGTACTTAGATACAATGAAGTAGTACTGTGTCATAAAGAAAGATAAACCTGAGTCATCTGTAGAAAAATGGATATACCTTGAGAGGTCATTAATGTTAAGTGAAATAAATCAGACATATAAGCTTAAATATTATATTATTTCTTTTATATGAGAAAATCAACTTATAAATAAAAGCAAAAGATAAATAATAGAAGCAGGGAGATAGATATTTCTCAAATGGGATGGGGTTCAAAAGATGGAAGGAGGAAGAAAAGGAAGGGTTGTTTCTTTCTTTTTTTTTTTTTTTTTGTCTTTTTGAGACAGGGTCTCATTATGCTGTTCAGGCTGGCCTTGAGCTCACTTTGTAGCTCAAGCTGGTCTTGAACTTGCAATGATTCTCCTGCCTCAGCCTCCCAAGTGCTGGGGTTACAGGTGCCACCACACCTGGTTAAGAGAGGGAAGGGGGAGCCGGGCGTGGTGGCGCACGCCTTTAATCCCAGCACTCGGGAGGCTGAGGTAGGCGGAGCGTTGTGAGTTCGAGGCCGGCTTGGGCTACAACGCGAGTGCAAGGCCGGCCTGAGCTACATAGTGCGACCCTGCCTCAAAAAAACCAGGGCCGGGAGTTTGGCTCAGTGCCTTAAGTGCCTGCCCTGGCGGGCGCGAGGT
>RJWM01034560.1:0-19620 GCA_004363535.1 Dasyprocta punctata | reverse complement strand
ACACACACACACACACACACACATATATACACATACACATACATACAGTCCACCAAAAAATACATACACACTTCAGCGGTTCACTTTATTAATAAATGTGTATAAGCTAATGGCCACCACTTTGAGAACCTCCTGTAATTGTAGAGGCCAAAGGTAACTTGTGTTAATCTCATGATGCCTCAATAAATTTAGTATTAAAATATTTATACAAGTTTTTCTTCCTAATGTATGTATTTTCTGGCGGACACTGTACATTTTGATCATATCATTCCCCCATAAAATTCCCTTACTGCCCCTTCCACACCCTCTTATTCCCCTTCTCATGTCTAATAACAGTCTCCCTTCTACTTTCATGTCATATTTCTTAGATCCCATATATTAGGGAAAACATGAAGTATTTGTCTTTCTGAGTCTGTCTTATCACAATTAACATCATGATCTCCAATTCCATCTATTTTCCTGCAAATGATATAATTTTGATCTTCTTTTGGGGTGAATAGTATTCTATCTGTGTATGTTACACATTTTCTCTATCCTTTTATCTGTTATTGGGTCCCTAAGCTGTTTCTGTACCATGAGTATCGTGAATTGTGCTACAATGTAAACATGGGAATGCAGGTATCCTTATAATACGGTTATTTCAGTTCCTTTAGGTATATACCAAGGAGGTGGTATAGCTGGCTCATGTGGTAGTTCTGTTTTTAGTTTTGTGACAAACCTTCACACTGATTTCCATAGCAGCTGTAGTAACTTACTTTCCCACTAGTGGTGTAGAAGGGTTCCTTTTTCCCCAAATCCTCACTAGCACTTACTGTTTCTGTATTCTTTTTGTTGTTTGTTTTTTGTATTCTCCCAGTTATTCTGACTGGGAGAATTTCAGTGCAGTCTGTATTTGTGTTTACCTAATGGCTAGCAATGTTGAACACTTATTGGCCATTTGCACTTCTTATTCTGAAGTTTCTGTTGAATCCATTTACCCACTTACTGGTTTTCTGTTTAATTCATTTGTTCCTTTATTGATTGGGCTATTTCTTTTGTTGTTGTTGTTGTTCTTTATATATTCTAGATTTTACCCTCTATCAGAAGAGTAGTTGTTTTTTTTTTTTTGTTATCGTTGTTTTTTTTTTTTTTTGAGGTAATACTGTATTATACTGTTTTCCACAATGATTACATCATTTTGTGTCCTCACCAGCAAGGCACAAGGGCTGTAATATCTCTACAACCTCAGCAACACTTGTTTTTTGTCTTTTTGTTTGCTTTTAAATAATAGTCTTCCTAATATGCATGAAGTGATACCTAGTTGTAGCTTGGGCTTCTGTACTCTTAATGATTAGTGATGCTGAACATCTTTTTAAGTGTTTATTGTTAATGAGAATACCTCTCTAGAGAAATAGCTATTCAAGTCACTAATCCATTGTTACAATCAGGTCAGTTGTTATTTGTTGCCATTTTGTTGTTTTAGGAGTTCTTACTATATTCTGAACATTCATCTTTTATAAGACATATGATTTGAAAATATTTGCTCCAGTCTCATGAGTTACCTTTTTACTTTCTTGATGTTCTTTGTTGTACAAAAGTTTTTCATTTTAATGAATCCAATTTATCTATTTTTCTTTTGTTGTCTGTTTTTAGTGTCATGTTTAAGAAATCACTAGCAAAACCAATGTCATGAAATTTTTCTTCTATTTTCTTTGAGAAGTTTTATAGTTTTAACTCTTAGATTTAGGTCTTTGGTGCAGTTTTAAAGTTACTTTTTGCATAGTGATGAAGGTTCAACTGTATGCTTTTGCCTATGGATATGCAGTTTTCTTAACTATATATTCCCCATGGGGAAACAAGTCTTTTCTGCCATATATAGTCAAACTCACTTGACCACATATGTAAGGGTTTATTGCTGGTCTCTATTCTATTCCACTGGACTTTGTAAGTACCACCAAGTTTTGATTACTGTTGCTTTGTAGTAAGTGTTAAAAGTAGGAAGCATGAGACAGCCCATTTTGTTCTTTTCCAAGATTATTTTAGTCATTTAAAGTCACTTGAGATTCCATAGAAATTTTGGGAAAGAGTTTTCTGCTTCTGTCAAACAATGCTCTTGAGATTTTGATAGACTGCATGGAGACTATAATTAACTTTGGGTAGTACAGACAGCTTAAAAACATTGAGTCTTCCAATTCACAAGCATAGGATGCCTTTCCATTCATTCGTGTCCTTTTAAAATTTTTTAAACAATGCTTTGAATTTTCAGTGTGAAGCTTTTGCCTCCTCTGTCAAGTTTATTCCTAAATATATTATTCTTTTTGATGCTATTAGATTATGGAATTAACTTACTTTTCAGATTATTCATTGCTAATGTATAGACATACAAGTGATTTTTGTGTGTTGCTTTAAAATCCTGCTACTTCACTGAAATTATATGATATTTTTAACCCCGTTTTACAGATAGAAAAACACACATGGGGTGGATAAATAATCTGCCCGCCTCACTCAGCCAGCGAGTGTGGGAACCGGGGTTCCAGCCAGCCAGGATATTTCCAGAGTCCCATCCCCTCACCATTAATCTCCACCACTTCTTCTGAAAAAAATAAAAACGATGTAAACTTCCACTTATGGCATGTGGTAGAAACAAAATTGCAAATCAAGCCTGACTCCAAAGCTTTGATTATAACTACAATAGCATTCTGACAGCCCTGAGACATCTCAACCTCAAATCTACTGATTAAACAGCTTGTCTATTCAGGGAAGGGGAAAGTCAAGCTTTACAAAAAAAAAATTCATTGGGGTACAATACCCAAAATCCCAGCTACTAGGGCCGCGGGGTGAGGCAGGAGGACTGCAGATTTCATACTGGGTAACTTAAAGAGACCTTGACTCAGAAATGGATAAAATTTTAAAAAGTCCTGGGGTGTAGCTCAATACTTACCATGTGAAAGACCTTGGGTTCTATCCCTAACACCACAAAATAAGTAAGTAGATATATGGAAGGGGCAAATGAAGCCAACTGCAGTGTGCGCAGGGGGGTACACTGGAGCTGAGGTGACCCCCAGATATCCCTATACGATACATGCTCTTAAATGATATGTTTTACAATGACTCTTAGCTACAGACTTGCCTACATTTCCTCAAGTGGTTGGAATTCTAAATTAAAATTTTAAAAGCAAGAGAAAAACATGACACCTAAACAAATTTCCCCGAATCCTCCCAGCATGTATTTTACAGCCTCTTTCTTCTAAAGACTCTTACGGAGTTGATTATTTAATGAGAAATTTCCCACTCTGAGCTAAAAGGTAAAGTTTCCAAACCCTGAGAGAAGCTTGGGGCAGCTTCCAGCCCCAAGAGTCAGATGAAATGACACCAGCAGGTTTCATTTGAATCTGTGGGACTCTTAAATTTCTCCAAGGAGGTCACTGTACCTTACAAAGGAATGCCATGGACTCATCCCAAAGGCCTTGGGCACCAATCCTAAAAGACGATGAATTTGAACTAAATAAGCCTCCTCATTGGGCGTTGCTGTTAATGTTGTACAAGACTCTGCCCAATGGCTTTGGGCCTGAGTAAATGTTGGCTTGGCTGACCTGGTCCTCTCAAATGAATTGAGCATGACTAAGGTGCAGAGATGCCAGCCCTTCCATTAACAGGGAAGGCACGCAGGGGTAGCCAAGAGGGTCAGCATACCAAACACACAAACAAAGACTCCTCTCCAAATGGGCCGGTTACAAGGAAAGGGGAAGAAATGGGAAAGAAAAGCCTGGAGGTCCTTGAGGAATGGGTTATTTAACAAATCCATCTTCAAGGTTGCAATGCAGCCCAAGGAAAGACCATCTGGTTCCACAAAGCAGCTGTCAGTGGGTGGACGTGTGCAACGTTCACAAGCCTCAGCTTCCCCACCTGGAAAATGAGGTTAACACTCTGCTTTGCGTCCTAGAACTATAAGCAAAGGGTGTAAAGATCAAATGGCAAGACAAGGGGAATAAAGAAAGAACTTACAGTGCTTAACACCTTATACAAACTTACATTTAACTTGCATTGTTAAATACCCTATATAAACATAGGGATAATCTCCAAGCACAGGTTTGAGGAATGGAGGGTGGTAAAGATAGTAGAAGAAATGAAAGGTGGCTTCAGCTTTGAGTACAACGCTTTAGTTTCATTTTTGTGTGCTAAGCACATATATAATCTTCAAAATTTTGAAAGGAATATAATAATGAGTATATAATAAATAAACATAATTCATAAAGAGTTGCAACTCTGTGACCAGTACACGGCTCTATTCTTACCCATTTGCCTGTTCAGCATCATTTTCTGAAGATCATTTCATTCCAGGTCCTTGGAAAAAAAAAATCTAGAGATAGTCCCATAGATGTCCTGTTCTATTTGAGGCCACAAAACTTTTTATCATTTATCATCTCAGAAATTAAATCATTTTGGTAAATAATATACAACTATCCATTATAGTCAGAATTGCAAAGTTAAATCCTCGTCCCTTTCCAACTCAGGATGCCTCAGCTTGAGGCCTGGGTAACGCAGGGATAGTCCCACGGGTCCTTCCTAACTTCCTTGTCTTACGCAGCCCTCCCTGCTCCTGACTCCTGCAGGCCCCGGTGATGCTGAGGTGAGGTAAAGGACAGGAAGTGGGCCCTGGAACCACGCTACTGTAATTAAATATTGATATTATTTGGCCATGGCAGATGCTTAACACTATGTGGGGGCAGGGAGAGATGGCAATTCTCCCATCACTTCAGTTCCTTCCTGTGGGTCAACATGTCTTCTCTGGTTGTCCTACATTCTTCCTTCCCTCAGTCCCCAAAAGGGTTCATCTCATACAAGGTCACTCTGTTAGAGTTCTAACGTTCCTGCAGGTGGGGACACTCCCTCTATGGCATGCATCAGGTCCCAGTGAAACAGACTTGGAGAGGGTAGCCTGTGCCTGCAGCAGTCAACTCTTAAATGTCTGTCAGAGCAGCCACCCACATAGTCCCCGCCTCCATTTCCTAGGCCTTTATCTATGCCCCACCTGTATGCCCTAAAGTCTCTTGGCGAGCTATGTCAAGCCCTTAGAGTGGTGAGCTTCAAGTTCCACACATTTGCTTTAGGGTTAAGAGGAAGCACCCGCCAGACCACAAAGTAGGTTTAGGGAGAAGTGAGGATCACAGTAAACTCACCCTATTGCGAACACTCAGCCTCTTCAATGCTAACCTTTTTATGGCTTCCAGGGAGGGATAAAAAGTTGCCAAACCCATCTTTACCTATCTACTTCACACGTCTTGACTGGATGGCCCAGTAAACTCTCCCCAAGCATTACATGTATTGAAATTTAGCCCTACCTGTCCACTGTAGGAGTGGCCCCATGACATCAGTCTTAAAATACTGTTGGGCTATTTGCTAAATGAAACAGGAAGAGTTCTCCTATAAAGTCCTACGGTAGAAAAAAGATTAGAATCAGACATGCTACTTTAATAGTAGTTTATTCCAAGGGATAAAACTCTAAGTAATGTTTTTCACACATATCCTTTAAAAAATTATCTTTTAAAGGAAAATAAGAAACTATTCTTAATAAAAGATGAAAAATCCTAGAATATGCAGAAAAGGAGTGAACAATACATAAAAGAAGAGAAAAAGGAAAGAAGGACAAAGATAGGGCAGGAAAGGAGTGTAAGGAAGGGTGACCTCACATTTATTTGGAACTAAGTCATAAAGATGACAGATCAGAGGCTATTGTTTTCTTTAAAAGTGTGCTTGCAAAGTACTGTCAGTGTCTGCATGGTAAATGCAACAGAGTTTTGTAATTAGTCTTTCATACTCCTTATTGAAAGGGGTAAGGTGGTCAGCTAGAACAAACCCCAATGAACGTGTTGGGAAGAATAAACTGCTTCATCGCTGCATTCAGCCCAGTGACCAGCTCCACTCTGTGGATGGAACGCAACTCAGAATCATGGTCATTCAGATGGGATTGCTGTGACGCGTGTACTTTGCACTAGCCATGATGAAGGAGATGGGAGAAAGTAGTTACACAAACAAGACTGCAGAGACCACCTACAAGCTTGTTAAGTAACATTAATAAAACAACCACCATTTGAACTATGCGCAAATCTCAGAAAATGTTCTTGTAAAAGCAAGCCTTGGCAGAATCTCATTAGCCATCAGCTAGGAGAATTAAGAGAAGGGTTTTCTTTTTCCTTCCTTCTAACATTGTGACTTCTCACTTTTCCAGATAGCATAGTGGGCATCAAGTTTAAGCACAATGGTGCATAGCGTCAAAGACGTGAGGCCGAGAAGCTGCGTGTGAAATACTTTCTCTGTGCCCCTCAGACCACTCTTGACACTTCTCCACCCTTCTCTGTATCCCAAGAGGCTCACCTCGACGAAGTTCATCTGATTGGCTTCCCGGCTGCCTTCATCTGAGTTGAGATCAGTTAGTGGAAGTTGAAAGATAATATGGAAACAGGAGAAGAGAGAGAAGTTGTGGTTTTAATTCACTATGCATTCCCCTAAAGGGTTTCATTCCTCTAGAGGGCTTCTGGTTGCTAGCCCTTTCTTATAGCCACAGTTAAGACCAGTAACTATTCCTTCTACTCGCTTGTCCATATCAGACTGACTGCAGTACAGTAGTAGCTCAAGGAGGGAAAGAAGAAATACAGGAACATCAGTTAGGACTATTCTTTGAGACAGAGATGGTGGTCTAGGTATTTGTAGTAACATAGGGTAAAACAGATCAATTTTGAAAACATTATGAAATGGACATGAGGGTGAAGGATAAGACTCGTAAGTTTTAGGTCTAAGAGATATGATGAGTCTGTATTAAAATGTAGTCAAAAGTGCAGAACCCAGGATTGGATAGCTTCACTCTTGGATTTCACCAAATTTTTATAGAAAAATGCATATCAATTCCTCTCAACCTATGCCATAGCACTGGAAGAGAAGAAACTATTCCAACAACAATGACTCATCAGAAAAATTTTGGGCCCATGTCCCTAATAAATATAAATGCAAAACCCTCAGTAAAACACCAGAAAATGAAACACAACATCACATCAAAAGTTCAATTTGCCATGATCAAATGGGTTTCATTTCAGGACTACAAGGATAGTTCAACATATGGAAATCAATAAATGTAAAACACCAATAGAATGAGGGATAAAAATCATAGTATCATCTCAGTAGAAGCAAAATCATATGATAAAATTCAACATCTCTTCATGATAATATCTCTAAACAAAATAGGTGTAGAAAGATCATACCCCAACATAATTAAGGCCGTCTGTAACTAACCCACAGCCAATAGCTAACTGAATGGAGGAAAACTGAAAACATTTCTTAGGTAAATCAGGAACAAGACAAGTGTGTCCATTCTTACCACTCTTATTCAATATAAGTTTGAACCAGAGAAATTAGGCAAGAAAAAGAAAATTTAAATGGAAAGGAAGTAAAACTATCCCTGCTTACTGATGACATGATTCTACACAGGGAAAACAAAATCCTAAAAGATTCCACCAAAAGATTAGAACTGGTAAATGAATTCAATATTGAAACATAACAAAATCAACTTAACAAAAATTAGGTAGCTTTTCTAAACAATAACAAATTTCCTGAGCAAGAAATCATGAAAGCAATTCCATTTAGAAGGGCTACAAAAATAAAATACCCAGGAATAAACTTACCTAAGAAAAAGAAAGACCTCTACATGAAAATTACAAAACACTAATGAAAGAAATTGAACAAAACCTAGAAAATGAAAAGAACTCCAATGTTCATGGATTGAAAGAACTGATTTTATTGAAATGTTCATCTTAACCAAAACATTCTGCAGAGTCAAAGCAATCCCTATCAAAATGCCAATGATATTCTTCACCAAATTAGAAAAAACACTCCTAAAATTTATATGGAAGTATAAAGACTCTGACTAGTTGAAGTAATCTTGAGTAAAAAGTACTAGGCTAGAAGCATCACAGTAACCTCATTTCAAGACATACTACTAGCCAAAGTAACAAAAGCAGCATCAAAACAGAGACATAAACCCATGGAATAGAACAGGATCTAAGAAACAAACCCACACATCTAGAGCCAACTGATTCTAGTTAAAGCCATAAAAGAAAGACAGCATTAGAAAAGAGACAGCTTCTTTCAGAAATGGTAATGGGGAAACTGGTATCCATAAGCAGAAGACCAAAACTTGATTTCTAGCTCTCCCTCTGTACAAAAAAAAGTTTATATTTAAAAATGAACCTAAGGCCTAAATGTAAGACATAAAACTCTGAAACTTTTAACAGAAAATATAGAAGTGTTTCAAGATATTAGTACAGAGAATAAATTTCTGGATGGGCCACCAAAAGGTAGGAAAAAAAAAAAAGGAAAAACTGACAAATGGAATTACATCAAACTAAAAATCTTCTGTGCAACAAAGGAATCAATCAAGAGAGTGAAAAACCAACCCATCAAATGACAGAAAATATTTGCTAACAATTCATCTGATGAAGAGTTAAGACCCAGAACTCATAACGAACCCTACTAGCTTAACAACAAAAAACCCAAGTAATCCAAATTTTAAAAATCAGGTAAATGATTTGATTAGACACTACTCAAAAGAAAAAATACAAATGTCCAACAAAAATATGACAATATGTTCAATATTATTAGTCATCAGGGAATTGCAAATCAAACTACAGTAAGATACCATCTCATCCCAATTACAACTGCTATTATAAGAAGAAAGAAACAAATGAAAACCAAATGCTGGTGAGAATGTAGAGAAAAAGGAACACCCATACACTACTGGAGGGATATAAATTAGTACCATGGCTATGAAAAACTGCATGGTGGTTTCTCAAAAAACTAAAAATGGAACTACTATATGATCTAGCTACCATTCTTCTAGATGTGTTCCAAGGACGTAAAATCAGCATATCAAAGAGATACCTGAATGCCCATGTTTATTGTGGCACTATTTGCAAGGGCTAAGATGAAGAATCAGTCTAGAAACAGATGAATGAATAAAGAGGATGTAGCGTATATACACAATGAAGTATTATTCAGACAGAAAGGAGAAAGAAGTCCTGTCATTTGTTAACAGGTGGAACTGAAGAACATAATGTTAAGTGAAATAAGCCAGACAGAGAAAGACGACTATTGGATGTTTTCTTTCAAATGTGGAACCTTTAAAAAGTTGACCTGAAGCACAGTGATGCTTACTAGGGATTGGGAAGAGGGAGCAGAACAGGGTGATTGAATAGAATCAGTGCACACTTGTACTTGCGTGGTAACATCACACTGCACTTGATGAACGCATACAATTAATAGAGGGTGACAAGAAAAAAGAAAAGCAGGTGATAAATGATGGAGCCATTTGCAGTCATAAGGAACGCTTAGGCTCAGTAATCTCGCAGGTTTACCACTTTGGTTGTAAGGATGGGAAAGTTCATTTTCTTTCCATCATTCACCCCAAGACTGGTGGGAAAGGAGGCAGCACCCAGGAACTGGGCAAGAGGAGAATCTTTTTGAGGTGTGCCTCTGCGCAGTTGAAAAGATGGTTTCCCATGCCTTAAAAAAAAAAAAAAAAAAGCAAGGATATTTCTAAGCATCTAATTTGAACCTGTGGAAAAGTCACATGCTGGTTTTCTATAACACCTAATGAAGACAGATTAGGCAAAGCTACTTAAAAACTTTCCTTGTTCTAGCTCTTAAGTACCGGGGGGAGAGAGGTATGTTGGATTTATAATTACCGTGTCTTTTGAGACCAAAAGAAAAAAATCTCATGTGCATAGAACATTTTCATAAGTCATGTCTATGATTAAAAAAATATGGTTTGAACAGACACGACTATGCCTTATCCTGCATCTGTTTCACATACACAAATGTGTCAGGTTTACATAAACCACACTGATACAGATGAAAAATAAGGGAAGAACAAGATAAAAATAGCTCTTATGGTATCAGTAACACGTCCTTTATTATTATAATATATGATAGCATTGCAATCAATCACACTCTCATATTGCATTGGCTAGTGACCTCAAACACTGAAGGAAGAGCCAGCCAGAATGCAGAAATTGATTCTTTCAGTTTAAAGAGGAAAAAAAAAAAAAAAAAAAAACTCCAGTATCGTATGTGTGGATATCTGGTGACTATTTCCAAGACAGTAAAATAAACTGATGTCATCCCCTCAGCGTTTCCCTGGTTCTGATTCCAAATGTGTTCCTCTGCCATGATACTCTCCAAGGGCAAGAGTGGCAAAGGGAATGATAACCTGTCGCCTTTCCGATGCTACCACAGAGAGATCACCTATAAATGTAGCCACTCAACCAGCCCTGCAAGCTTTCCAGGCTTGAAGGGTAACACTTCTGATTGGTACTTTTCGCAACCCTCTCTCCTTTCCCTAGCTAGTTGAGCAGACTGCCGCTGTAAATCCCACTCCACTTTCCCCTATTCAACTAAAGAAACATTAAACTTTTGTATTACAATTATAAAAACTGTTCAGGTCTCAAGAGAGGATTTTTAGAAATATATATAACTCTGTGTAAGTAAAACTCTGCCTCCTCACTTATTAACTAAAGCACACTTCTTTTTTCCTAAGCTTTTCTTATAAACCTCCCCTAATTCTTTAGCTGTACCTTTGTAACCTCGTCAGTTCTAACCTTGAAGTGGCCTGAGTTATTGCAGATATTTCTTATTCCACCAGGGACAAATCTAGATGGAGATAAAGAATTGTTTCATGCTGTAAGTATTTACCTCAGATAATCTAATAATTTTCAGGTCTGAGGGTTGCTTAAAATTGTCCTTTCATCTTGATGTCTCTTTTTAGAGCTGTTGGTACTTTGTGTATATGTATCAGAAGATTACCAATTTCATTCCTTAAGGGTGACTGTAAACATGGTTGGATATTCCTTTGCAGTGTTTATGTCTAGGTGCTACATTTAATTTTTTGAGTCTTTGTTTGCATGCTAGTCATTGTATTTTCATAGCAATCATGTGAAGTCTCCCTGCTGGAAGAGATGTAATTTGAACACTTTTGTTGATGATGGGCCCCATTTTTTTCCAACCTTATCATGTCTACCATGGTACAGTCCTATATGACATAAGAACGATCCCATATGGAAGTAAATGGCAAAGGATCAGTCCTTCTGTACAATTCTCTTCCTTATGCCTGTCATTCCTCAGCCTCACAGGCCTGCCCTCTCCCCTTCTAAAACTGATTCAAATGACAAATCTCTCTGGATCAAGCTAGCCTGGTGTCCTATCAAAGCTTAATATTCTTCTCCCCCTATTGAATTTGTAAATTACATATCCCTTCTAGTGAGTCAGATAACATGTTCCTGGAGGCCAAGCAACTCTGTGCTTCACTTCTTCAAGACTCCTCTTTCGTGCTTGAATAAATATGATTTTTTTCCCTTGTAAGATCTGTTTATTGGTAGAAAATGCATATTATAAATGGAAATAAAATTTTAAAAATCAGCATTCTTAATTCCCTCACCCACTGGTAGCTGCTGACATAATGATGTATTTTCCTTTTATTGTTTTTCTTCCAATGCACACATTGCGTTTACTGTATTATTTTAAGAGCTGTGATTATGTTCCATGTACTATGAGGTATCAGCAGTTCTCTTATCAGGAAGAAGTTCCTGATAAGTTATCACACAATGAAGCACAGAAGAATCATTTTTCTCCTCAGTCTCCTGATACATCTGTTAGATGTTTAACTAAAGGGTACCTCCTTTAGTTCGGGGCCTCACAATGTGCTTCTGCAATATCAAAGTGAGGTATCAATGCAGAATATAACAAGGTTAGCCGATGGATTGAATAGTTAAACCAACATCTTCAATCCTTCTATATTTTCATCCACCACTGACCCTGTGTCCTATCCCAAAGATAGAAAAGGCTTCAGTCTCAGAATATAACCAAGTTTCTTTCAATCACCCAAACATACAGTAGTCTTGTTCCCCAGATTCCAGACTCTTGCATAATCTGTCCCCTCCGAAATGCCCTTCTCTTTCCACCTGCACCCCAGCTCTGGAACCCGGCTACTTCCTGCTCAACCTTCAGTCCTCAGACTAATTATCACTCCCTCAAAGGAGGAGATGAGTTCTCTATACTGATTATAGTAGTCTACTACCTGCCTTCTCTGCCAGATAGGGCCATTCATGGAGATGAAGAACAATGGTTTTACTTTTTTGCCCACCACTGAGTTTTTATCACGGTACTTCTGTATGGCGAGTATTCAACAGAGCTTCTCAATGAATTGATTAATTAAAGCACATAGGTAAAAACAATAGAATATAGTTAAATGATTTTAAAAGCTTTCTTGCTTTTCCAAGGTGACGGTACTCAATGTGCAAAAGCTGTTTTTCCACTGATTTGATTTAAATGCCATGCACGCATTCCTCCTTCTTCTTCTACTTTGAGATCATTCTTGCCCTACTCTCAGGCTATGTGGATTAAGTAAAGCTGACTCCATAACTCACTTCTATGAGTCAAAAGAAGACCCAAATCAAATTAATGAGAATGAGTAGTCTTGAAATTTTTGCTGTGGCTATTGGAAAAGAGGATTGATTTTTCTTTTGCGGTTGCTGAGTTGCCCGAGTATAGTTTTGAGCTTTGATGGTTGTCTTACCTCCATCTGGAAAGAGCTTACCTGAGAAAGATGACATGAAGGGAAATAGAGACAAGAATTAAAGAGAGATGCAGACTCACAAAGGCTTCTGTGAACATGATCCAGCTGAGCTTCTCGATTGCTTTTGTAATTTGTAGTTATACAACTCCAATTTGACTTGGGTTTTTCTCAGAATAGACTCACTCTTTTTGTTCCACTCTATGGTGAATGTGTGGGTGTAGGAAAGAGGATCCCAGTGCAGGATTTCTCAACTCTCTCCAGCCATTACTCCTTTCGTATAAGGCCAAGTGGGAGGTGATCAATTGGTGTATAGATTTACCCTCTTCTTAAGAAATTTCACCATCGATGACCTCTGTCCTCATGACACCAGACCTCAAAGACATGAAAAACATGGGCCTCACCCAAAAGAAGAGGACTATCCTCTTTTCAAACTCACCATTATGTCTCAGGATAATGATCCCTGACTCAGCTATGAAGAACTACTTAAAGGCAGCACCTTCAGAATCTACTTTGCCAGACATTCCTGGTTAGGGAGGGAACCGGAGCCTCTCTTTGCTGCAGAGTTTCTACATTGTTTTGATTCTGAAATATAACACAAAATTTTAATTTCATACCCAAATTCCTAAAGTCCCTGTAATGCTGACCCACTGGGCTGACTTCTCCTGTCTAGTGCTAGCCCATGGGCAAGAGCTGAGACACCTCCAGCCAGACTAGATCCCTCTGGTACAAATATGGACACTGCACTTAAAAGCAAAGCTCTGGGAAGATATTATAAAACTTAGCTAGGAAACAACCACACCCCTAATACCATAGACCCACCACAATCTACTTTGGCAGAAGAATGTCTACATGAAGAATTAGAGAAGGAAAACTTTCCAGTAGTCTGCTAAATCTTTGGAAACCCAGCTCTGCCCATAAATATAACAATATAAGAATGTACTTCTATACACATACACACACACGTCTCACAAGCAAAGAAAATAGCAAACTAAATTTTTCTGGTCTCAGAATTTTTATAAAAGTTCTTACAAAGGTACGAAAATTAAATCTCATTTAGTTACTGTCATCCAAAATCACTTTTACTAAAATTAAAAAATATTTCACAAAATTGGGACTATCCCAGAAGGTCTGAAGACACAGAAATGGTTATTACCTTTGGGTATTGTAGACAATGTGACAAGGATAAGAGGCATAAAAAATGAGCCAAGGCTTGAGCGCTATATATTTTAAAAGAATACAAGTATCATTAGACATTTAACTCCTGATAATTCATTAATATTCAGTCAATTCCTTTCACTAAAGAATGCCTTGACCTTCTATGGAGTTATTTGCAAAGTTAATGTCTTGCCACTGGAGACACTTGGTGTACAAAATCATTATTGCTCAACAACTTATAAGATAATTTTAACCACAGAGAATGTAAAAGAGCAAGTGTATGAAGTTATCAACATCCTTCAGTCTTTCCTCCTTCTACGAAGTACCCTAGTGTCATATTTGTTATCGGGCCACTGTATTCCTGGGAGCTCAACACATAGTAGTATTGGAAGCCCAGTCCCTAGAATGAGCAAACATCAATTTGAATGCCAGATCCACTACTTCCCCGAGCCTTAGCTTCCCTGTTGGCAAGATACTGATGCTGATTGTTAGTAATAGTACTTGTCTGTTGGGATTGCTCGCGGTGCTAAGTAAAGTCTAATTGCCAGCATTACTGTTCCACTTGCTGAGAAGTACCTCCGTTGGAACTGATGCCCTTGTGGTCACTGAAGAGAACAGATTTGCCTTAGCTCCTCAGTGCAGATGTTTTCTGACACAATACCTGCTAATTTGTTCAATGGGCTGCAACGGCAAGTACCTGAACCTGCCTTCTTTGAAAACGATGATTCAGGAACAGTGAAAGAATTGTAAGGAGCTACAAGACAGCAAGCTGCTACCCACAGGCTGTCAGTTCTGTAAAGATGGTGCCAGATCAATGCTGTGCACTGCTGCTCCTGTGGCATCAAACAAAGTTCCTATCACGAAGAGGAACTGATCAATATTTGTTCAGCAACAAGCTAAATCTTCCTGACCAAATGGCAGCCAGTGGTCTCAGTCAGGGCTACCTTCTGGATCACCTTGGCAGTGGCACCCATGAACACAGGCAGGGTAGATGCCACCCTGTCTCAGCACCCAGGTTGACAATGATGGTAATATATGCCCTTGTTACTTAGAGCCCTACTCTTCGTCCTGACTAAGCATGGAAATCATAAAGCAATAAGGACTTTAATAAATAAACTCACTGTACATCGCGAAGCTGACTAGAACCTAGCACAGTTGTCATTTTGTATGTTTCAGCTGTCATCACTCGACTGGGTAATGCCCAAGGAAAGGAAAACAAACACCTGGCATTCTCGCCTGTTCCCTCACACGCGGTAGACATTTCTAATCTATGATAACACTGTAGTTTTCTTTGGCTCAGTCTCAGACCACTCCTCCACATGGTATTCCATAGACACACTAGCAGCCCACTGGGGTTGGTCTAAGATGGAACAATTTTGTCATCTCTGCTCTATCAGGGTTTCCTTTATTCAACTGTAAGAGTTACTTCTTATTTTTCCTTTCCAGCATCCATTCTTCCTTTTTGTGACAACATATGAGTTTTCATCTGAAGGACGTTTCTCTTCTACACCTAACTTACTATTAGGCAGTGACCTGGCCCTGGGGATGGAGCAAATGGCCAACTGGGTTACTCTCTTTCCATGACTATAGGAGATGGGCTCAGGGAGGTGGAAATTAAGCCAATCACAGCCAATGTTCCTGGACTTTTGTCAACCTGATAGAGAAGCTCACTCTCAGTCTAGACTTCTTACACACAGTCGTGACATGTTAGAGTAGCCAGGCAAACACAGAGAAGACAGGGCAGGAAAGCAATGTGGTAGCAGCAGAACAAGATGATGGGAAGGAGCTAATACCTGGTGATATCATTAAAGTCCCAGGATTCAGTCATACCTAAAGATTCATGGAGTTAATAGCTATGTAATGGTTTATACATTGCATCAACTTGAGAAATTTAGAAATTTAACTAAGCAACTCAGCAGGGTACCAGGGTCCTTACTTTGTAAACATCTTCATCCTGTGCAAGGGAAGGACAGGGAGATTTTGTGAGTGCTACATCACCCTAGGGGGTGGTAGCTTGCAATACAAGGGAGAAAAAGAGGCTTGCGCTCCCCTCCTTTTTTCTTGCTACTTTTGTTGTCTTCTGCCACCTTGAAGTGTTGCCCCTGTGCCATGCCACTCTGCCTTGGAGCCAGCTGATTACGGACTGAAACCTACACAAACTGTGAGCTAAATAAACTTTTTCTTCCTTAATTTTGGGTGTCAAGTGTTTTGTCTTAGCAATGAGAGAAAAGTAACCAACATAAGCTACAAGAAAAATATTTTTGGTTTGCTTTTCAAAGCATTACCTATTCTGGTGCACACCTCCAAGTCTTCAAGTTATGGATCCTAGAGAAAGACCCACCACTCTGCCAATTTTGACCTGGCCTGGCTAAGGACATATCCTGGCTAGCATCTTTTCCCAGGTACTGGGGAAAGCACCATGTAA
The DNA here is from genome assembly GCA_004363535.1 of Dasyprocta punctata. Classification (NCBI taxonomy): domain Eukaryota; kingdom Metazoa; phylum Chordata; class Mammalia; order Rodentia; family Dasyproctidae; genus Dasyprocta; species Dasyprocta punctata. The sequence goes on along the minus strand of RJWM01034560.1, from coordinate 3,442 downwards.
ATCAACCAAAGCTGGCATCACAGAGAAGATGACAAGATTCCCAGAGGTAGATCTGGCCAAAAGGGGCTATAGGCCAGCTGGGCCTCTAGACCTTAGATTTATCTCTCCATTCTCCTTGCCACATAAATGGCCCCCATGCTCGGAAGCTCACCAGCTTCCAGAAACATCACACCCAAATCTGCCAGCTCAGACTACTTCAAGTTCTTCAGTAACTCATGCCTGGGGCAGGGTGAGGAGTAGATCTGAACTTCACATTCTGAACTACCCCCTTCAACAAGCACAGTCTGCTCATTCACCTTTTTATCATCCATTTCTTTGCATTTGGTAAACACTTTTAAGTGCCTTCCATGAGTCAAGGACAGGTCTATTTGTTTAGAAGACACTAATGAAGAAAACAGACAAAGCCCCCATCTCATTGAGACAAAAGATAGGCAATCAACAATAAGCACGAGGACGATAAAATCCTGTGGTGCATTAGAAGGTGACAAGCGCTACAAAAAAAAGCAGAGCCGTAAAGGGTGCAGTTTGCCATTTCACGCTAGCTGTCAAAGTGAATCTCCCTGGCAATGTGACATTGAATTCTAACATGAAACAAGCAGTGACCGATGAATAAAGTCAGGCCATGCATGTAAAAGTGACCAGCTCATTACAATTGTTTACCAGCGTCTCAAACTTGTGAACTATATGCTGTTTCCATGAACCGGTATTTGCTAGCAGCTCAGGGCTGTACTGTACCCAGACCAGTTCAACCCAGTTCATGTTTTTCTTTTCTTTTCTTTTTTTTCCTGTACGTGTTTCAGGAGGGAAGGGTGAGCACTGCTTAGACTCCAGCAGCCAGAAGCTAAGCAGTCTTGCTGGTGGGAAGGGTGCCGACCTCACAGTTTGCTGAACACCACCCTGCTGGGGCATCGATTCTGCAACTGTCTAGAAACCTGAGTCAGTCTGAAAGGATTCTGACAAATGAGTGAGCCACTAGCAACACCTGACAGGGACCTTTCATGTATTTATTTAATTTTGTTTTTTTAGCAGCAGCTGGAGATGCTGCCTCTCAAGGCTGCAGAGCGGCTGATGCTGGAGGCCTGGCCCCTGGGAAGGGGCCTCGCGCGGCTCAGGACCCTCCTGAGCAAGCAGGGGCCACGTGACCGGGCGCCCTTCCCATGTGTGTTTGCGCTCGTTTGTTCCTGAACTGTCCTCCCTCAGGCCCTCCTCCTCAACTGAGATTTACGTACCAGCGTCATGCTCAGCCTGGCTTCTTTGAGGAAAACATAAAACAAATCCCTAGGATATGGGCAGGAGGGGCCAGCCAGCAGTCACTGCGGTGAGGAAAGTCGGAGGCAGCTGCACCCAACCTCTTTGGGTTCAAGGTGCTTTGTGCAGCTGGAGGCCAAGTCCTTCCTTGCCAAACAGGCAGGCTGGGCAGTGGCCTGAGCCACAGCCAGAGGCAGCTTTGAATGCTTCCCATGGAGCACATAACGAAGGCGCAATCCTTCCTGGGGTCCAACCAGGGGAGAGGGAAGGGGACCGGCCTCCCGAACTGTGCAGAGGATAGACCTCAGCTGCAGAGAAGCACAGCTTGAAATGAGCTTCCCTTCTTACCTGTGTGGCCTTTAGCTAGCTCACTACATCTCCTGCCCTTCCACATCTGTGAAATGGGATAATAACACCCAAGCTTATCACTTCACAGACCAGCTCACCGACTATAGCTTATCCAGTGCTTTGCACCAGTCCTGGCATGTCACAAGCACTGACATGTGAGCTGCCAGTACTGAGGTTGTTATTACTGATACAACCATGTGCTCCCCTTGGCAAAACATGCAGTCCCACCTAGAGCCTGGAGACTCTCTCCATCTGCGAAAACTTTGCTCAAAAGCAGGTCCACCGGAATATGGAGACTAAATCACCCATTTTATGACTCTATTGTTATCCTGTGACTTCGTTGGGGTGATGAGATTTGCACAGCCAATGCTGGCTACAACTGGGTAGTTAACCTGTCTCTTTATGGAGAGTCTAACCATATGCACTGGCACCTGCCCAAAGCCTGGGAAAACTCAGGCTATGAAAACAGTCTTCAATGCAAATGTTCCTCTTGCCCCCCAAATCATGACCTGGTCATCATCATTTCAACACTAAAGATCCCTCAATTTTTAACCAAGCCCAGTGAGATCATCTGTCTAATCAACACATAAATTATACAGGCCCAGACTTGGCACTGTGGGGTATTACACACACACACACATACACACACACACATGCATGTGCGCACGCAAGGAAAACTACCTGCACTGGAGGAGTTTTAATACCTATGGGAGAGCGGGTAAAACAAAGACAATAAATGTAAAGACAAAAACAGAGTCACCTGGCCTACTCCATATGTTCAGATAATTCAACATTTAGTGAGCACCTACTGTCTACAACGCACAGTGCTAGACACCGAGGAGGAATCAGATGAAAAACACTGAACAATATATCACACAAGCAAGGTGGTGCACAACTGTAATCTTACCTACTTGGGAGACTGGGCCAGGAGGGTCCCAAGTTCAAGCTCATTCTGGGCAACTTAGTGAGACCTAATCTTAAAGTAAAAAAATTAAAAATAAAAAATAAAAAGGATTGAAACTATACCTCAGATAAGGTGCCCCTGGGTTCAATTCCCCATACCATCAAAAAAAAATTATCTTACTTGCAAGGAGTGTTGTAAAATTTTCATAGACAAGCACCTCTCACCTGAGGCCCCAGGAGAGTTTCCTGGAAGTGCTGGCATCTGAGAACAACCGAGAGAGCTGGGATATACCTGCAAAGTGACAGACACCCCCAAAATTCAGGGAGGAGCTCCAGCAGAGGCCTGACCCTGCTAAGAGGCTTCATACACCAAGAAACACCATCCTTGGCTTTCTGGCTGCATCAGACAGAAGCAGGTGTTCTAAAGCTTTGTTTGCAAGATTCATTCAACAAATACAGCTGGATCAAGTAGTTATCATCTGAAAGGCAGGCTTCAGCCGGACTGCCTGGTGTAGGCGCCTTCCTCCTGCCTTTAATAGAAAGTAACCCTGGAAATTAACTTTTCCTCTCTGAGTCTCAGTTTCCTCCTCTGTAAAACGGGGATGAGATTATGCACTTCACTTGTTCTGTTAAATGACTATTTCGTTTTGATATTTAGAAGAATACATGGCACAGATGCCACACAAGAATTAGCAGCGATAGTTATTAACAGGGGCCCTGGGATACAAAAGAGACTGCATCCAACTCCCTGCTTTGCAGAACCCTCTGGACACCCTTGGTGTTCGCCGTTCCCTGGGTCAGTTGGTCTAACCAAGCACCCAGCAGAAACTTCAGGTTTAATTAAAGAACGGTTGGGTGGATCAGTAGTTGAGCTTTGTGTACTTTCTTTAAAATCAAGCCTTTCATCTGAAGATAATTTCAGCCTCATATGCAATTTTATGAA
>RJWM01034559.1:0-19617 GCA_004363535.1 Dasyprocta punctata | reverse complement strand
GAGTACTACTCAGCTATTAAGAAAGATTGTATTGAGACTTTTATAAGTAAATGGTCACGACTTGAGACCATACTCATAAGCGAGATAAATCAAACCCACATGTGTAAATACCGTATTGTCTCCCTAGTGTAAGAAATGGAAAAGTATATATGATTCAAAATCTATAATAAATACTATGGAAGGGTAAAAAACAGCTCAAGGAGCAAAGATAATTGGGAAGGGAATAGGCGGAAAGAGAAAAGGGAAGAGGAAAAGATATAAACCTGTATATATGTATATGTAAGATAACTAAAAAGAACACTGCTGAATGTATTCGTTATTGAAAAAGAACAATTAATACTCATATGATTAGATCAATCTAGCATGTCTATATCTGATAATGTAAGAAACCATTTTAAAGATAACGTTGCGCAATATTGCAACCATTGTCACGCTTCTATCCACCGGTTGTGTAAACCTGCAATGTTGTGTATTTACTCTAGTCATTTGCTTGTCTCTTTTGCTTGTTGTTTTTACTATATATGTCGTCTTTTTTTTGTTGTTGTTGTTGTTTTTGTTTGTTTTGTTTTTCTTCGCTCAAATAAAATTTAAAAAAAAATCATCCAGTAACAAATGATGGTGAGGCTGTGGGGAAAAATTACAGAATTTTAAAACAAAAAGGTAGGAAATTAACAATGGTTATTTTATTGTATATTGTTGTCTTCAAAATAGTAATTTTGAGAGAAAGATGTGCCTCTCAAGAACCCACCATGTTGGGTCAGAGAGGCTCCAATCAGAAGACAACTAACCTGCCTTCCTGGTGACTGCGCAACCATTGTGGACTCCATGCAGAGAAAGATATGCCTCTCAAAAACCCGCTATGCTGAGCAGGGAAGCTCCAACCAGAAGACAACTAGCCTGCCTTCCTGGTGACTGAGCGACCGTCACAGACTCCAGGGAGAGATATACCTCCTGTATGCCTACCAGCGCACAGGCTAAGAATCAAGCAAATATCCCACCACCACCCCCATGTGCGCCCCCCCCTCCGCCCCATAAGCAACCTGCTGGTTCCAAGGACAGGCTACCTTGATAGCAACTAAGGTACATAAAGCAACTAAATGCTTGTATTGTTTGGTTGATTTTTCAGGCCTGGGGCCAGCAGTCTGAGCATCTCTTGGGAAGATGACAGTATGCAATGTAGCAAATATGGGGGATTTTCTTCTGTCTTATCTTCAAGGCCAATATTGTTCTCATTGTTTTGTTTTATTCTGATCAATTTTTGTTTATTTTTTTGTTTCATTTCATATTGTTTCTATTGGTTTTATTGTATCTTGTTTTTGGTTTGATTTTACTATACCTGATGGAATTGTCAACTATTTTGAAAATAACAAGATAAACTATAGTAGCTATTGTTTTCATAGTATGTTTCTTTGAAGTTCTGTACCAGTTCTACTGCTTTGTTTTGATTGATTTTGTTCTGTTATGTTTTGTTGGATTTTACTATCTTTAAAACTAAAAAAAAAAAAAAAAAAATAGTAATTTTGCCAGGTATGGGGGCACACACCTTTAATCCCAGCACTTGGGAGGCTGAGGTAGGAGGCACGTTGTGAGCTCAAGGCCGGCTTGGGCTACAAAGTGAGTGCAAGGTCGGCCTGAGCTACATAATGCTGTCTCAAAAAACTAGGGCCAGGAGTTTGGCTCAGTGGCTTAAGCGCCTGTCTGGCAGGCACGAGGTTGTAAGTTTGATCCCCGGTACCATTTAAAAAAAAAAAAAGTAATTTTTCTACTGTTGGTAAGACTATAACCTGGTGCAACCACTGTAGAAATCAGTGTGGTGATTCCTCAAAAAACTAGGATTAGAGGTCCCATTCAATCCAACTATTCCTGTTCTGGGTATTTTTCCAGAAGGACTGAAAACATCATACCACAACGATATATGTGCACCCATGTTTATAGCAGCACAATTTATAATAGCTAAATCCTGTAAACAACCCAATTGCCCATCGACTGAGAAATGCATAAAAAAGATGTGGTATTTTTATACAATGGAGTACTACTCAGCTAAAGAAAGATAAACTTGAGGATTTAGAGGTAAATGGATGCAACTAGAGATCATACTCATAAATGAAATGAATCAGACTTGCATGTGTTACATCGTATTGTCTCCCTAGTGTAAAAAACTGAAAAAATAAGTAAGACCTAAAAGTACAATAGATATTGTGAAAGAGAAAGAAAATGCTGGAAAGAAAAACTGGGATGGGGAAAGGAGAAAAGAAGGGGAATATATATATACATACACGCGCGCGCACACACACACACAAGTTAAAAAAGATAATTGCACTACTCATTCTATTAGTTCACTGAAAGGAACAGTTAGTACTTATACTGTTTGATCAATTTTACATGCCTGTATCTGGTAACCTGAGCAACTACTTTGAAGACAATAATATGCAATAAAATAACCATTGTTAATTTCCTATCATTTTGTTTTCAAATTCTGTAATTTTTTTTATTCTTTTTTAAAACATTACCATAACTATAAACATTTAAGAGACAATACATAGTCATCTCTGATGGCTTCAGGCACAGCTGGATTCAGAACAGCAAATTTCTGTTATTCAGCTAATAAAATTCCTCTTTTGGTAAACTAATTTGTGACAGGTTCCTGTCATATTCAGTGAAGAGGGTCCTGAACAGGAAACAAGTAAAATAATCTTTTGAGCTGGGCATGGTGGTGTACTGTTATACTAGCACTCAGGATTCATAGCCAGGAAGCACAGCAGAGGAAGCACCAGAGAGGAAGGGGCCAGGGACCATATATACTACCAAAGGGCATGCTTCCATGACATACCCAGACACACCCAGATGTGCGCTTTACCATTTTCTTTGGCAGCTCCCCAGCAACTTAAATTGACACAATTCACCTTAGCCATCACAATAAGCAAATGAAGTACCATTTACAGGTATATAGGGGAAAAAAGTGTATTCATAGAAACCAGAAAGGTATTGCTGAAGAAATAACACATGAACTGAATCTTGGAAGAATGTGTGGTAGTTTAAAAAAATTAAAGTAAAGCTTGAGTAGGAGTGGTGGGGGTTAGGTACAAAAACATCAAAGGTGGAACATTTCAAGAGTGGGAAAATAAATGCCGCAAGAAATGTGCTCCTCCATAAATGCAGTGAGAACACTGGCAAAAATGGTCAAAATCAACTTTTCACAACTCTGGAAATTACCTGAAGGCTTGCAACAAGTTTTTACTCAAGAAAACTGGCTGAATCTCAGTAAGAACAGCAAGCTTTGTGGCATCTGAAGTTGCTTTATCCCCATCTCCTCCCTCCAGCTTCACAACAACCCTGAAAATATATAAGCCCACAATACAGTAGAGCTGTGAAAACTACTTGCCTAGTGGCACTTAAGAAAGAAAAAAAAAAAAAAAAAGGCTATAAAAGCTCACCAGAGGCTCATCCTTACTAGACCTATCAAGTAACTACCTGAAAAAGCTCCATTCTCCGTGTTTTCTCTGACTTGACTCAGAACTCACTCTGTGCAAAAAGCCCCATCACCACAGCTTATGCTGAAAACAATAAGCAGCAATGTGCAACACTGCAGCTGTTGTAGGCAGTTGAGGAGGGTGCTATGGTTTATGTCTAGAAGTCCCCCCAAAGCCACATGCAGTTATGGGGACAAGCTTTACAGAGGTGGCTGAGTCTAATGCGTGTAACTGATTCATAGTACAGCGCTGGCCTTAAGGGTGGGTGACTGATGGATCAGTCCACTGACTGGACTGGCATTGTCCTAATCCTGGTAGACTGGATACAATACAAGGGACAGAAAGATGGCTGTCTTGCTTGCTTTCTCTCTTGTTGATTTTGCTGTTTGCCGCTGTTGCTCCTCTGCCATGTATCACTCTGCTTTAGGGCCAGTTAACTATGGCCTAAAACCTCTACGAAGTGTGAGCTAAATAAACCTTTCCTCCCTTTAACTTTGGGCATTGGGTGTTTTGTCTCAGCAATGAGAGAAAAGAGACAGGAACAAAAAACTTCATGGACACATAAGAATGAGGTATCTATAAAAGGGTTTAATACTTGGGAATCTAGGTCACTTACACACAGAGCACACGTGTACACACAGAAACTAAGAAGGCCCTCATCTCTCATTTCTGGATGTCTATGAAGCTCTGAAGAAGTAGAAGATAAAGGCTAAGCCAGAATTATAAATTGCACAGGGGACTGAATCCATACCACACACACACACACACACACACACACACACACACAAACACACACAAACAACACACACCAATAGGCAAAAGTCAGAAGATTTATCAATCCCAAGTGTTAAAAGAAATCCCTGTCCAATCATCAGCTGACCACTAACCTAACTAAACAAAGACTTCAATGGTAACCCAAAATATTAGACTTTATAGAAGCAATACGAAAGGCAATAAACAATGGCAGCAACCAAAAATCCTCGGAGGTAGAGCAATGTGATTTTCAAAGCTGCCATATTATTTTAAAATGTGTAGTTTTCACCAGGAATTATGAAACATGTAAAGAGACAGGAAAGTATGGCCAATATACAGGAAAATAAAAACTCTGAGGAAACTCAAGATGATGGATTTCAGCCAATAACTTCAAATAGGTCATTTACAAAGTACATTCAGGGCCAAGGATATAGCTCAGTGGCACAAACGCCTGCCTGGCAAGTGCACGGTTCTGAGTTCGATTTCCAGTACAAAAAGAAAAGAAAAAACAAAAGAAAAAGCTCAAAGAATTAATGGAAACCATATCTAAAGAATTAATATAACACAGGAAAATGATAGCTTGCCAAATAGAAAACAACAACATCTAATATTACAAACTAGGAAAAATATAGCACATACACCCAAACAAGCAGAAGGACAAGAATAACTACAACTACAGAGAAAATAAGTAAAACAGAATAGAAAACTAAGAGAAAAATCAACAAAACCAAACTTTTGTTCTTTAAAATTACAAAACTAGCAAACCACTAGCTAAACTGACCAGGAAAAAATCTAGAAGTTTAAATACACTGACACAAGTAAGAGATTCAGTTAGAAATGAAAAAAACTCCCAACAAAGGTCTGAGGCCAGATGCTTTATCAGAAAATTTATCAAAGCCGGGAGTGGTGGCGCACACCTTTAATCCCAGCACTCGGGAGGCTGAGGTAGGAGGAGCATTGTGAGTTCAAGGCTGGCTTGGGCTACCACGTGAGCGCAAGGCGGCCTGAGCTACACAGTGTGACCCTGCCTCAAAAAACTAGGGCCAGGAGTTTGGCCCAGTGGCTTAAGCGCTTGTCTGGCAGGCGCAAGTTTCTGAGTTCAATCCCTGGTGCCACAAAAAAAAAAAAAGAAAGAAAAAGAAAAAAAGAAAATTTATCAAAAGTTTAAACACAAATTAACGCCAACCCTTCAAAAACTCCTCCAAAAAAAAAAAAAATAGGAGGCAACACTTTCTTGCTCAACCTATAGAAGGACATCACAATAGAAAACACAGTACAGACGAATATTCCTTATGAGTAGAGATGTAAAAATCATCAATAAAATACTAGCAAAATGAATGCAGCAAATGTACTTAAAAACAAAAATGTACAAAGATTACATACCACAGGCCACTGGGATTTACTCCACTAGTGCAATTCAATGAAATAAAGCATATTAATAGAATTTTTAAAAATTACATGATTATCTCAAAAGGGAAATCACTGCCCACTTAACAAACTAACCCCCATGAGCAAAACAAAGAACAACCAACTACAAAATGAAACAGGAAAAGACAATAAATGTTAGAATTATGAAATAACTATATTTAAAAAATGAAATAGGAAACTCATAAAAGATTACAAGCCTATTAAAATTGCAAAAACTCAAAAAAAAGGTCAATTTAACCATATAAATTGAATTCCTAATATGAAGACTATAACTAAAATCAGAAAATCAATAGACAAGGTAAATAGCAAATAAAAGAACTGGAAATATATCTTAATGCAGCAGAGTACTAACATACATCAAAATGTGGTACATTATTAAAAATGGGATTATGGGATATGAAGGGTAGGATGAGAAGGTTCAATATGCAACTATCACCTAAGAAAATCGGGAAGGGGCAATATTAGAACAACGGTTGAGAACTCTCCCAGAATGATGAAAGATATTAAGCATTCAGAAAACCAAAGAACTCTAAAGTAGAATAAAAATATAAAATAAAATAATTTTTAAAAAAACAGAAAACCTCACATATACATCAGAGTGAAACTGCAGGGCACAAAGTAAAGACATTGTATTAGTAAGAAAAGGCAAATTATCTTTAAAGGCCATTCAAGTACCAACTTCTCAACACTAAAGGAGAAAAATAATACAGTAAAACAGTATGTTCAAAATGTTAAAAAAATAAGCATCTGCCTAGAATTCTATATCCAACAAAACTCTAGAAAAAAGGTTAAAAAAAATTCTCAAGCTAACAAAAAATGTTTACTAAAAGTGTTTCAGACTAAAAGCAACTAAGCCAAGATGGAAGGTCACATAAAACATGTTTTGACATCTGTGGTGGATTGATAACTGGTGGTCAACTTGTAATACCAGCTGAACTGAATCAGCATGGTGCTGACCGTGGATGGCCCACCTGAGGATTGTTGCCAACGTAAAAAGGAGAACTGGACAGGAAGAAGTAAGTGTTATTGGTTCTCCGTGGTGTTGTAGGTTCTCCTGTTGCCGCTGTCTCTCCTGGAGGAGCCTGTCAAGTTTCCTGATATGAACTTGGTTGTTAGAGGAGCTCAGGACCTCATCATCGCTGAGGATGGCTGTGGTACTGTTCAAGGGAGCTCTAGTCCTTACCTTGAGCATTGCTTTCTGGTTCCAGTGCAGATCCCTCAGCCTGTTGGCACAGATCCTTCATCCCACTGGCACAGACTTTCTGGCTTCCACTGCTGACCTTTGGGCTTTCCCAGTGCAGATCCATGAAACAGACTTGTATGAGTCACTCTTCTGGGCTCATGAGGGGTACTCTCATGGGCTCTAGGTCTTCAGCTGGATTCCTGCAGGACTTTGCTGTGGGATCCAGGCCCTCAGCTAGAATCTTTGGGTTTTGGTGTGTGGACAGATTTCCTGCACTTCTTATATTTGACGCTTTGAGTGACCATCATAAAGTAATACTATAAATTATGTGTCCTGTATTGTCTTGTTCTCCTTACAAACCCTGACTCTAACAACTGTCAACATGGAAATCTTTACAGGTTGATATGAAGTTTTCATGCAATGCTAATCAAACCCCAAAACTGCAGAATTATCTAGAGTACTTTTTAAACCTGAAGTTTTCTCAATCTTTTCTAAACCTAGAATTACACCTCTGGAATTTAAATCTTGGAATCTATTCAATAAATGCATCCTTCATGAACTTGAAGCAGAATTAATACAAAGACACTACCCACTAAGGCTCCATCTGAAGGCCATTAACAAAGCAAAGATTCCTAATGAACTGCTTTGAGGCTTTGACCATAGTGGGTAGAGGGGAGGGAGTTTCTCCTAAGAGACTGACTACAGAAGAACTCATCTCTGTGGTAACAGCAGCACTGGTATCAGCTAAGAGCTGACAGAAAAAGCAGAACCTAAGCTCCATCCAGACATACTAAATCAGGAGTTACAATTTCATAAAAGTCCTGGAGCTTTATATACTTACTAGAGTCTGAGAAGCACCAAGTGGGACAAGTCCCTAAATTATTTTCAAATTAATATATATAAAAGACTAGCTATTGAAGGGACTTCTGCATCCTCTTGAATTTCCATGTGCATCATCAATCCCTAGGGTTCCTCCTCACAACTCTCATTCATAGGTCCAGAATAGGGAGCCATTTATCTTTTGGCTTCTCACAATTCCAAGATACACCTCTTCCCTTCTTTTATCTGAGTTTTCTTTCCTACCGTGAAATAATCAGATTTTGGAATTAATGCTTAGGTTAGTTACCTTCCCATCACTATGATAAAATATCAGAGAAAAGCAACTCAGGAAGTTGGAAAAGTTTACACTGAGGGAGGAAAGGTATATACTGGCTCATGGTTTCACAAGTTTCTGTCCACGCTAACCTGGCCTGGGATCCTTTAGCAAGGCAGGACTTTGTGATGGGGAGCACATAACAGAGGAGGTTTACTTAGCTCATGACAGCCGGAAGCAAAAAAAAAAAAAGAGAGAGAGCAAGCGAGCAAGAGAAACAGAGATAAAGAGTCTGGGGTTCTGATATCCCTCTAGAAGTATGGACTTGACTTTCTCCCACTAGGTTCTACTACTTAAAGATCCAACACTTCCCAACAAGGCCTTAAGATGGTGCCCATATAGGTCTTTAGAGAGCACTTAAGATTCAAACCACAATAAACCCCTTTTCCCTCCTGTCATGGCTGGGGGCTTTTTGTTGGTGAAGTCCCCAGGGAAAAGAAAGCAGGAGGAGGAGTCCATGAGTCACCATCAGCAAACAACAGCAGCAGAGCAGAGAAAGCAGCTGCATCTTTATTGTTTAACCCTTAGATGTGCCATTACCACATATTTACATTTTTGAATATTGACTTAACCGTGGCATGCACACACAATTGTCTGTGTTAGGTCACAGTTACATACCTGTATCCCGCTGTACACCTTTGCCAGACAGCTAGTTCATGTCCTCAGACCCCTCGAGCATTTTACAGTGGTCCCCCACACCTCCCAAAACTAAAAAACAAAACTGTTTGGTTCTCTACTAACAGTACTTTCTCTCCCTTTCTTACATCTCAAAACTCCTCCATTCGTAAATCCAAATCCTGGGTATAGGTCTTAATTATCCATCTCACAACTTCCTCTTGCCAGAACATCAGACTCTAAAAGCCTCAATTTTCAGTCAATTCTTATTGTTTATAACTCATCTTTTTTACATCCCAAATTTGGCATTACACAATTTCTTCTTGGGACTCATTTAAGCTTTACAACTACTAAATATAAAAAACTGACACCTTCAAGTCCTCCTCCAGATTTCCCTAAACACCATGAAGTATTCAGCAACTCTACAATCCATCCCCTGCTTTCTCAAAATCCTTAATGCTCTACAGAATTACCACACTCAGTCATCTCACCTACACAGCAATTAACTAATCAACTGCATAGAGTTCTGCCTATATTCACTTTCTAAACATGTTTTAGTAAATGTGCTAGCCTCTGGAACACATTTTAAGGAGGACTTCAAATGTTTGATTGTACAGTCTATTGGGATAGAAAGACAAAAAAAGTTACTATGGTACACTGAACTCTACAAGCAACTTATTGAAGTACAAAAGGTTGTAGTAAAATCATGTTTCGAATAACCTCAATCCAATGTTTTCACTTAAAACAGGCCTCAAAATGTCATTGTTCAAGAAAGCCTTTCTGATAAAAACTGACCACATAAGTCAAGAATTTATTGCATTCAAACAGCATCATTGACCCACTCAAAATATACATGAAACCATTTTAATTCACAGGAACTCCAATTCAGTGGCTTGTTTATACAACGCCACTTATAATTAAAGATAACATTAAACAAGTATCCCACAGCTTTATCTTTAGACTGTTTACCACCTCAAAACCTTTCAAACTCTATGAATGCTTAAGCTAAGAAAGTCATTCATTTGATCAAACTGTCAACATACAATGCATGAAGTCCTCAATATAGTAGTACATTTTGTTCTGACAACTTGTAAGTCTACTTTTGACATTCAGAATATTTTCCCACAGAAACAACCTTATTTGTGATAATCAGGTTTTTAGGTCAGCCTGCAGTTTAGTATTAATAGGGCAATAATACCTACCGTTTCTGTGTTAACAGTGGTGGCGAACCTACACTGCACATGCTGCAGGAGGCTGTATACAACACTGAAAGCTCTGAAAGGTTTGCCATCACTACTTTATGAAAACATTTCTATGGATGCATTTCATTTAGGTTTCCATTTCAAAAACCAAAAGCACATCTCACTACGATCCTACTTACCCTATCAACACAGACTTCACCCATATGGATACACATGTCGTGATATTCAGTCTAGTAATAGTACCCAAGTACTATAAGCAATAGTTCAGGCAGAGTTTACAAATTTTACAGTAGCGCACTTGCTTGAGAATATGATGAAAACTATAAGCCCTCTCCCAAAAAAAAGTATGTCTATGAATCCAATTGCAAAGTATAGTTCAAACAATGAACTATACATTACAGACCAAAAATGTAAATACATTTCCAAAATAACATGAGCCACATAAATAACTGTAAATTCTCTAGCAGTTACATTGAAAAAGTTAAAAAAAAATCAGTTTTAATGCATTTTCTTTGACCCATGATACCCAAAACGCAAGTAGTGATCAAAACATACAAATGTTTAAATTTTTAAAAATTTTATTTTACAGTAAGATACATTGCCATTATTCCCCCTTGCCTTAAATACACCTATCCATCATTCTTGCCACTTTCTGAAGCAGTTCTGGACTCTTTATAAAAGTCATTACAAGGTAGAATCAGGAACAGTTAAACTGCTCCTGAGTGCCATCTAACAAAAAGGCAGGCTTGTAAAAACATTAGTGTCTCCTCATTTACCTTAGTCATGGGATCAGACATCATATGACTTCTAGCTCTTCCCTAAAGCTGAAATGACCATGAAAAGTCAACATTTTTAACAGATTCAGGACATCAAAGAAGCCACAGCAGTGCAACTAAACACAAAAAAGAGAACTTCCAAGAAGTGGCGAAAATGGTGGGTGTGTTTGATATGGGAGGGAGTATTCTGAGGGTGATTAGGGGCAGTGTCTCAAGTCCTTTATAGTCTTAAAAATTACTGAAGACCCCGGGAAATGGAGTATATTTCAGTGCAGAATGGTTACCTATCATGCACAAGACCCTGCGTTCAATTCCCAGCATGGTTTACATGGGCTATATCAATCCATATTAAAATAAAAACTGAGGATTTGATCTGTATTAATCCATTTAAAAATTTAAAAATTATGTGTCAAAAGAATACAACATAATAGTTTAATGAAAAATAACTGCATTTTTTCCAAAACAAAATTCTGAAAGGTGGCACTGTTTTTATACTTTTGCAAAAATAATACCTGGCTTAATAGAAATTTGCTAAATTTTATGCTTCTACAGTAAATCTGTAGAAATGCGGAGCACAGATCAAGGAGAGCCAAGATGAAAGCTAAACTCCACTTTAATCCCAGCACTCGGGAGGCTGAGGTAGGCGGAGCATTGTGAGTTCGAGGCCGGCTTGGGCTACAACGCGAGTGTAAGACCGGCCTGAGCTACATAGTGCGACCCTGCCTCAAAAAACCAGGGCCGGGAGTTTGGCTCATTGCCTTAAGCGACTGCTCTGGCAGGCGCGAGGTTGTGAGTTCAATCCCCAGTGCCGCAAAAAAAAAAAAAAAAAAAAGAAAGCTAAACCCCAGCCTGTGTGCTGGCCAGAGCTCTGGCTGGGGAGAGGAAAACAGCTTCTCCCCCATACCCCCAGCAGCCAGCTGAGCAACTATTTGGAGGACAACGATGTGCAATATAGTAACTATTACAGATTTCCTACTGTCTTACCACTGTTTCAATTTGTTTTATTGCTGCTTTATTCCCTTTATAATCAAATACAAAATCAAAATTAAAAAATCTGTAGAAATGCCTCATAATGAAGCATTATGAAGAAAACCCAACCTCACAGAGGTATGCAGATGAAAAGTGAAAATTTTTCATAGTCTTTTTGGTTGACCACAAATATACTCTTCTTTGCTACCATAGCAAAACATGAAACTTAGTAGTTTTTTAAAGCTAGTTGTAATACAGTATTTAAAGCTGTATCACTCTTAAAAAAAAAACTATCATTCAATTTTTGGCATTGTTACAATTAATATTCATGGGTCATTCTTGTACTTTGTAACATTAGAAAAATATTAGTTCACTGAGTTAAAAAGATCTTCCGTTACACAATTTTTTAATAACATTCTTAATATTATATCTTCTCAAAAATGCCTTTAAGTAATGGAAGGCTGTCATGCTTACAATGGCAAACACAAGTTTTCCAAAATTATAACTATTTTGTGTAAAGAAGTGGTGGTAGGAGTACTGGGACTGAACTCAAAGGAGCTATATCCCCAGGCCTTTTCATATTCTGAAACGGAGTTTGGCTAAACTCCTCAGGCTGGCCTTCAACTTTCCATCTTGCTGCCTTCAGCATCCTGAGTAGCTGAGATTACAGGAACCACTATGCCCAGATTATAACTGTCCTTTAAAAGTTCAAATTCCAACACAAGTAATACTTGTACTGCATGAGAAAATGTCTGCCATATGCCAAAGATAAAACAAATGATCATAGTTTATCAGCCATTCATTCAAGTAAAACTAGTATCCCATGAAATTCCAAGTGCTTCTCTTCAACTATTCATCATAATTCATAATGCAGCAAAAGTGTTTTAAGTATACTTCCATTTCTTACATTATATACTTACAAATGGCCAATAACCAAATGAAAAGATGCTCAAAATCACTAGCTATTAGGAAAACATACATCAAAACCATGAGATACATCTTCATAGCCCTAAGAATTGCTACTATTAGAAAACAAAAACAAGAACAAACAAAATAACCTGGTAATAGTGAGAAAAGGATAGAAACTGAAAGCCATTGTACCGCTACTGGGAATGCAAAATGGTACAGCTACTGTGAAAAACAGTTCCTCAAAAATAAAAAGTAAATAAACAGAATTATCATATGGTCCAGTAATTTCATTTCTGGGTATATTAAAAAAAGAAATGAACAGGGGTCCAAACACATATTCGTACACCTGTGTTTGCACCAGCATTACTGCTAACAGTCAAAAGGTAGAACAACCCAAAAGTCCACAAAATGAACAGCTAAGTAAAATGTGATATATATGTATAATGGAATACTAAGTCTTAGAAAACAATAAAATTGTGATGCTAACTACAACAGGGACAAACCTCAAAAGACATTACGCTAGATAAACCAGACAATAGAAGGACAAACACTGTTTCTACTTCTAGGTGCTACAAAGATTAGCCCAGTTAGTAGAAACTAGTGGTTATTAGGCTCTAGGGAAAAGGAGACATAGAAGTCATTATTTAATAAGTATAAAGTTTAAGATGAAGCTGGACAGTGATGTTGGTTGTACAATAACATCAAAGTACTTAATGCCTCTGAACCATACATGTAAAAATAGTTAAGACAGTAAATTTTATAAAGTATCTAATGTGATCCTAATTAAAATTTTAAAATCTATGCAGGGCCAAGATTAAAGAAATATTTTACTGCTTTATCAAATGGCCTCTCAAAAAAATAACTAAATGCACATCATAGCAGAGAATACATCACTAATAATATGGTTTAGTGACAACTGTGTCTTGATTTGTGTTAAAGGATTAGTGGTGCAAATGGCAACTATGTCTTAGTATTATTATGAAAATAACTTCTATTTGATAGATCCTTTTAAAGGGTATTAAGAATTTCGGCCCGAGGTTCATAGACCACACCTTAAGAAATATTATTGAAGCCCATTCTTTCTGAAAAATCCATTGGCACAGGAAAAAGCAGGAAAGATCATAGAACAGATTTATTTATGTTTGTCTCCCAAAGTAAGAGAAATAGGCTTATAATGCTAACTGCAACTGAAGATAGTACTAAGCACAAGTAAAAATGGAGAAATGGAAATCATTATTTAACAAGTACAGAGTTTAAGGAGAAAATCAGAGCAACTGACAGAAAAGGGAGGGAAAAGATGACCAAGACAGTCTTTGAAGTTGGAGGTAAAGAACAGACAGTTATCAGAGGTAGATGTTGGGGGTGGGAGTTACACTTGTCCTTTTTTTTTTTTTTTTTTTTTCTTAAGAAAAAAGGCTGTCTTGTCAGGTGCAATGCCCCACAGTTACGAGAGAGGCTGAGTTACAGTATTAGAGAGGCTGAAGTAGGAGGATGGTGAGTTGGTCTGCAATTTCCAGGGCGTCCTGCGCAACTTGGTGAGACTATCTCAAGATGAAAAAATAAAAGGGCTGGGCGGGCATGTTCCTCAGCACTCCTGTTTCAAACTCCAGTAAACACACACACACACACACACACACACACACACACACAGCTAGGCATTTAGAATTATACTTTCAGCTTCTTGGGAAGCTGAAGTGGCTGAGGTCAATGGACTGCAAGTTGGATGGTGATTTCAAGGTCAAGCTGGACAACTTCGCAAGACCTTGTCTCAAAATAAAGAGCTAGGGATGTACCCCAATGACAGAGCACTTGCCCTACATATACGTGAGGCCCTAGGTTACATCCCTAGTACCAAAAAAACAAAAAGAAAAAACCTCTTAGAATAATACAGCCAAGAGCTGGGCGTGGTGGTGCACGCCTTTAATCCCAGCACTCAGGAGGCTGAGGTAAGTGGAGTGTTGTGAGTTCGAGGCTGGCTTGGGCTACAATGCAAGTACCAGGCCGGCCTGAACTACATAGTGGGACCCTGTCTCAAAAAACTAGGGCCAGGAGTTTGGCTCAGTGGCTTAAGCGCCTGCCAGGCAGGCACGAGGTTGTGAGTTCGATCCCAGGTGCCGCAAAAAAAAAAGGAAAGAAAAAGAAAAATACAGCCACTAGACAAATGCTTCTCGATAATGGTAATTCTATACACTAAACAAAAATTGGAAATATTATCTCTGAAAGCAGTTAAGACACGTAATGCATTCATTATTCTAACTCTTTACTTATACATATATAAAAATACAGCAAAAGAATCACAAAAATGTCTTATTTAAAGATAGGTTTTGCACCTGGGTATGGTTGCACATGCCTGTATTCCCAGCACTTGGATGGGCGAGGCAGAACCGCCCTGAGTTCAAAGCCAGCCTGGGCTACATAATGAGTTCAAGGCCAGCCTGAACTACCTAGCAAGACCCTGTCACAAAAATTAAAATTAAAATAAAAATAAAAAATAAAATACAGTAAAATACAATAAAGATGGGTTTTGTTATGTTACTCAGGTAGGTTTCCAACTACTGGGCTCAAGTGACCCTCCTGGTCTCAACCTGCAGAACAGGAAGACTACAGGTATGCATCACACATTCACTATGTCATGTTATTTTAAGTAAATTGTTTTATGGTGCCATATAATTTAACACACTGCAAAGTCTTGGATATTTAGTATTCCAGGTTTAAACAAAATGTATTTATGTTGTGATCTAATAAAACAAATCTGAAAGACTTTCATTTTCTTTGAACATATACAGAACAAACTAATAGAAAAATGCACTTGATATTATAGCACATCAGACTCTAAGCCTCCAAATTCTATAGGTGTGAACTAGGGGGAAAAAAGTTTGGCAAGACAGGAAGCATCACAAACCCTGACTTAAAATTATAATACAAAGCTGCTGTATTAAACAGCATGGTACTGGTAAAAATTAAAAAACAACAACAACAACAACAAAAACACAGGCCCAAGGATCAATGGAACAATTAGAAGATGCAAAAACAACTCCAATCACACTCAGTCATCTGATATTCAACAAAAGAGTCAAATACTTTCACGTGAAGAAAGCCTCTTTAATGAACGGTACTGGAAGAACTGGCTTTCCACATGCTGAAAACTAAAACTAGACTCGTATCTGTCACCACACACTAAACTAAAATCAAAATGATCAAAGATCTAAATATTGAGCCAGACGTGGTGTTGCACACCTGTAATCCCAGCACTCGGGAAGCTGAGACAGGAGGATCAGAGTTCAAGATCAGCCAGGACTACAAAGTGAGCTCAGGGCCGGACTGAACTGCAAAGTGAGACCTTGTCTCAAAAAGACCAAAAAAACACAAAAAACAAAAACACCCTAAATATTAAAACAGAAACACTAAATCTGATAAGAGAGAAAAGGTAGAACTCTTGAAGACATAGGTGTAGGCAAAGACTTCATGAACAAAACCCCAATCACATGGGAAATATCACAAAGAATCACCAACTGGGATCTCATTAAAAAGCTTTTGCACAGCAAAAGAAATCATCAACAGAGTGAAAAGACTACCCAGAGTGAAAAAAAATTTTGCCAGTTGTTCCTCAAAGGACTAAGTATCTAGAATACATAAACCCCCCCAAAATTCCCCCAAATTTAAAGCCCCAATCCAAAAATGCACATCTGAAAGTAACGTACACTTCCCAGATGAAGAAGTACAAACGGCAATATGTGAAAAAATGTTCCACATCACTGGTCATTTGAGAAATGCAAATTAAAACAATGCTGAGATTCCATCTCACTCTGGAAAGAATAGCTATTATGAAGAAATCAACCAATAACAAATTGGTTGGCAGGGTTGTGCTGAAAAAGGAACCCTTTTCCACTGTTGGTAGGAGTGTAGGCTGGTGTGACCACAGTAGAAATCAGCGTGCAGATTCCTCAAAATCTAGAACTAGAGGTTATATTTGACCTAGTTATTCCCCTTCCTGCTATCTTTCCAAAAGAATTAAAAACATCCTAATGCATCAATAGATGTACACCCATGTCTATAACAGCACAGTTTGTAAATAGCAAATTCTTGGAAACTGCCCAAATGCCCATCAACCACTGAAGGGATAAAGATGTAGTTTTTCTATACAATGGAGTAACAGTCATAAAAAAGGATATACTTGAGACATTTCTAGGTAAATGGATATACACTGAGACCATACTCAAAGTGAAATAAATCAGACACATTTGGACATAACACATTACATCTCTGGTGTGAGAAACTAAAAGTATAAACAAGGACCAAGATGTGTAATAGATATTGTGAAATAGAAAATGTTCAAATGGGAAGGAGAACTGAGAATGGGGGAGGCAGAAAGGCAGAAAAAGAAAACAGAAAGAGAAAAAAAGGAAAAAATCAAAATAAAGCCTCTAGAAAAGGAAGGTAAGAGGGGTTGAAGGGAGGGTAGAGGAATGGAAAAAAATAGAATTGAGATATATCATGTACAGGTACAAATTCTCTATGATTAATGAGATCACTATGTATATCTAAAGTGTATCAATAAACCCTGTAATCCCAGCACTTTGTAGGCTGAAGCAGGAAGATCATCACAAATTCAAGGTCAGCCTGGGCTACACATACTGAATTCAAGGCCAGCCTGAACCACATAGCAAGATCTTGTCTCAAATAATTAATTAATTAAATTTAAAATTATTAATTAAATCAGTAACACTACCTTCACCGAGTTAAAAATAAAAATAACTATCAATTTGAATGGAGATTCTTACGGATTATATAAATAATATTTTGCTAAAGGATGGAAAAATTACCAAACATCTGCCAAATTACTAAGACTACTAACTATTCGCTAGCATTTCAACTGTTTGACTGAGTTAATATTTTGCTAGTAAGACAGACTAAAGACCTACTCCAAGTCCAATCTTGGACCACCACATATACAAAAAAAAAAGTCCTTCCGATACCTACATTCCTGCACACACAGTTAACTATCTTACAGACTTCTTTAATTGGTCACAAAAAACACCATCAAAAAGCCAGGTGTGGTAGCACACAACTGTAACCCCTGCACTTTGGAGGCTGAGGCAGTAGGATGGCCTTGAGTTCAAGGCCAGGATGGGCTACCCAGTGTATTCAAAGACAACCTGAATCACATAGCAAGACCTTGTCTCAAAAGAAAAAAAAAGAAGACACTATTAAGTCTATGCACAACTGAGCATATACACACCCTACTTCTGAAAAAAATACTCAAAGCACGTATCCATACCATTAGTTTTGTGGTTTTGTTTGGGAGAGATTCCATGATGTGGGCCAGAGAATGAAATGTGGGTCATGGACAGTGATACATAATCCCACTTCCTAGGAAAATGGTCCTAAAAACATTCACTGAGTAAAGTACTTTACTATTTTGTTTAAGTCATTTTAGCAGTAATTTTAGTAGTAATGATTCCACAATGAATACAATTCAGACTACTGACACTCTCATTCAAAAGAAAATAGGTATGTAAAGAGCTCTAGCCAGCACTAATAATGACCTGACCATCAAAAATTAAGGAAAATAAATACAGTATTTAGGCAGAGGAAGTGTTATGTGGAAACCTTTTCTTTCAGAGAACCAAAGAATAGGAGAGAAAAATGTCAAGGTGATGATAATTAGCTGTCAAAAACACTACATATTAAGACCTGATTTGCTACCCTGAGATCTTTGTGCCAGGTTTTCAAATTTCTTGACTTAAAAACAAACTCAATGTCTTGCTACCTGGATTCACATTTTCTCCCTCCAGAACCTCAAGGTGATGAGTAATTCAAGGTACTGCTTATAATTCCTCATCCCATTAAACAGCCATCATCCTATTAAACCTTGATACTATCCTTCATTCAAGAGAAAACCATATGCAGTTAACCTTTCCCAAAATGTCTTTAAGATCAGTTATCCTAAACACATATTTTAGATCTACCCAGCCCCTCTCTGATCCACAGAAGTAGCTTTTTTTCAGTGGAAGGATAACAAGGCTCAAGAAAACTCAAGTCTGAAAATCTTTAGGGCCATACCTAATAAGCTCAATGCCGTACCCACAAAACAAAGATGAACTAGATACACTATCATAATAGAACTAAAACAAGCTAAAAAAGCAAAAATAAATCTGGTTATGTTTTTCCACCCAACTAGATATTACTGTACCTACATTATCACGTAACTCTATCTCCTTAGTTTCTGTAGATGGGCATTAAAAAAAATAGCGCTAGAGCTGAAGGTGTAGCTCAGTGGTACTGTGCTTAACATCCATAAAACCATAGGTTTTATAGCACACACACACACACACACACACACACACACACAAATGGGCAAACATCAATTAGACAGTTATGTTTCACAGTAAGGATGTGTGTGTGTGTGCATTACTGAAGATTAAACTTAGGGCACCACATTGAGCTTCATCCCCATTTTTTTTTTTTCGGAGAAGGGTCTCATGAAATTGCTCAGGCCAGCCTCCTGCCTCAGACTCTCAAACAGGCTGGAATTGCAAGCATGCACCACAGTGCACAATTTGCAGTAAATTTTAATAGCCCCATGTCTGCTTAATTCCAAAACTCAGTGTCTTAGTCACATTCTTTGTCACTGTGACAAAATATCTGACACTCACAATTTAAAGGAGGAATGATTTCTTTTGGCTTATGTTTCTGTCCATAGTTGGCTGGCTCCAAAACAGAAAGGCCTATCAGAGGGGCATGGCAGAGGAGAAGCTGCTCATGTCAAGGCAGCCAGGTAGCAGAGTGTGAATGGAGTTACTAGAGAGACAAACCTTTTCAGGCCACCCACCTCTTCTGACCAAGCCCATCTCCTAAATGCAAGTCAGTTATAAGCCTCCCATAATTCAGTCACCTTCTCTGAAAGCCCCACCTATGAATGCATGAAGCTTTTGGGGGAAATCTAGATAAAAATACTAATGTAGAGAGCGGTAAAGCTTCACAGCTGCCGCCCCACCTCTCTCCCCTGTGGGCATCCGGTGTGTCAGCCCACATTTCCCATGATCCTCTCCAGCCTAACCCGGAAATGACAACAGCCTATCCGTGCTCACCACACCCCTGTGCGATGACAGCTTCCGTTCCTGCTTCTATATAAGCTGTAAACACTTCCGCAATAAAC
>RJWM01034558.1:0-19616 GCA_004363535.1 Dasyprocta punctata | reverse complement strand
TTTGTCATTGGTTTGTTGTCTAGTGCTAGGATTGGTGATGTGAGTGCTGCGCCCACCCAGGGGTGGAGCCAGCGTACAATGTAAGGGTGGGAAGAAGGCATGTCTTCCCCCGCTTGTTGGTTAACACCTGGCTGTTTGCAGCTGCCATGAATGGCTGGCCCCCCAGCCATGCCACCCTGCCTTGCAACCAGCTGAGTATGGACTGAAACCTCCAAGAACTGTAAGAAATAAACCTTTCCTTCCCTAAATTTGGGTGTCAGGTATTCTGTCTCAGCAACGAGTGAAAAGTAAGTAAGACAGCAGGGAAACTCACAAAGCCTTGTACTGCAGTAAATTCAAGTGCTGCGCAAAAGTGAGCCAATGAATGGCTCTTCCATTGTCTAGCAAAATTTCAAATGTTTCCATTGTAACAGATGACAAAACTTACTTCAGGCCATTGAGGCATAGAAACCACATGGTTTTAAAATAACCCAAATACCATGAGCACAGGAGATGAACTTGAAATAAAACTTTCAAGAATTCTGTAGCACCTCTGAAGGTCCATTACTGACTGTACACTTATGGATCCTTGGTTCCATTTGCATTCCCAGGGCACTTGAGCCACAGTTAACTTTGTAAGTGCCTTGAAACCCACCTCCCAGGCTGGTTAACCACCAAAGGATTGCTATGGTTTGAATGTCTTTGTCTCTTTCAAATTCTCATATTGAAATCCTAATCCCTAGGGCAGTGTTTTTAGGCAGAGGCTTTCAGAGGTGATCAGGTTATAAAGATGAAGCCCTCATGAATGAGATCAGAGCCCTTACAAGGGAGAGCACAGAGACCACTGTATCCCTTCCTTCACACAGAGTCACAGTGAGAAGATGGCTATCTATGAGGAACTGAGCCATCACCACATACCAAATCTGCCAGTGCCTGAATCTTTTACTTCGTGGCCTCTAGAAAAATAAAAAAGAAATTTCTGTTGTTTATAAGTTTCCCAGTCTCTGGCACTCTGTCACAGTGATCTAGAAGGACTAAGATAAGATTTGAGATAAGAACAAATTCACAAAAAGCTCCAGAACTTCCAAAACCTACTAAGCATCAGTGCCTCCTCCTAGCACAAGGCTCCACAGCCCCTCAGCTTCCTTGGTATTTCCTGTGGCTGCCCTCACACGTGCTCTTGGATTTCTATCTAGCATTCCTGATTCTTCCTCTACCTTCCCTCCCTAAGATCTTCTGGCAACACCACTGGTGCTGGTCTTGCCTGAGAGAGGCAGTCAGGAAGGATTAGGATTTAATCCCTTGAGAACAACCCTAGGACAGTGGATAAATGCCCTAGCTTCCCTTTCCTTCCATGGAGAGCTCTGAGGTGCATTCCAGAGGATCTCAGGAGACTTCCATGGGGTGAAGCCAAATTGCCTACAATGAAATCCTGATCATTAGTGGAGACTCTATCAACTCCTTTCCTCTCTATCCCCCACTAGTGCTTTCTAGGATCACCTGTAAATGATGAACACCTGCCCACTCAAGTCACTTTTTGTTTTGAGTAGGGAAATGTGAAGACTTCAGGTTGAAATAAGTAAAAACATTCCATTCCAGTCTCCCATGGCTCTTTCTCTAAATATTCCATATGACAAGTACATGCTTGGTCCAAACTTTCCATCACATCTGAGAAAAACAACAAATGCTAAGAATGAGCTGAAGACAAGTACATAGTGAAAAGGATCCAAACTGAGTTCTTTACCAAACTAGCCCTTTAGGGTCATTTATTGGGGATTGGCAATGGGTTTGAGCATTGGAGGTCAGCACAGAAGTATTGAGAGATCATCCAGATGATGTGGAACAGGAATTCTGCCTAAAATTACACAGTCTTGGACTGGGCTCAGTGTCTGTTTGGGTAATGCACTAAAATTGGAGATTAAATGCAAGGTGTACCAAAAGAATCTGGAAGTAGGGGTGAGTAAAGGTAGAAACGCTCTGGCTGAGTTTGCTTATGTGGTATTTTATGTGGCTGTTCCCCAGGAACCTTTGCCATCTTCAGTCTGCCACTTGACCCCAGAGCTCCAACACATTGAGCCTGGGTGAGGCATGAATGTGCCCATCGTCTCCCAGAGCACAAGGCTGCAGCCCACTCCCACAATAGCAGCACTGGCATTTGGAGACAGTAGACTCCATTCTCACCAGAACCAGCAAAGATAAAAAGATCCCACAGGAAGGAAGAATATTGGCCTCCTCATGACACGTGATCGCAACCACATAGCACGCTCATTCCCAAGGTCTGAAATCTCCCAGGGGAGTTTCTGACTCTGAGTCCACTGCTGGAAGGTTCTGTGCACCCAGCGTTGAGGGCTCTGTGCTCAGTGTGCAGTGCCCAAGGTCTGGAGTGAAGAAGCCACCACACGGCTGTCCTCCTGGATGTGCATAGGGAAGCATTTCACTGCGTTATCAAGGAGAGAGGGGAGAGATTGGAAACTTGATTTGTACATTGAACTCAAAACTTGAATTCCAGTTTTCATTGTTTTAGGCTTAAATTCTTTGAAAACAATTTTGTTTTTGCACTTCAACTTCTTAAAAACTTGACAGAGAGGGGACAATTATATCCAAATTTTAGACATTTAAATGTTGTCAGCATTTATTAGTAAAATATTTAAATTCTTCTTCTTTTATAGAATGTTGAATAAACTGTATCAGACAATAGGGCCAAGCATGAAAGAAGTAGGAATAGAAGGTAAGTTGTTGTCTTGGGCGGAAGGTGACCTTCAGGTTAAATTAACCTTGGTTGTTCTGACCCACTTCACATTGATTCCGGAGGTTGGGAAGGAGACACAGAAAACAGGGGTCAGTGCAGCGGTGCCTTCATGTGAGTGACAAATACTCCAAGACACCGGCAGATGCAACCCTCTAAGCGGGGTGACCTAAAAGCACGGTGAACGTTTATACTTAAAAAAAGTTTACGACAGTGAAAGATGCATTGCCATCAATCCTCCTCAAAATTCTCCCCCTTCAAACACATTCATCCCCTAGTTCTTCCTCTTTCTGAAGCGGTTCTAGAAGTCCTCTTTCACCTTTTAATGAGGTGTGATAAAAAAACACAGTGAACACCACTGCTGAGTGCTCTCCAGAGGAAAGGTAGACTTGTGAAAACGTGATGCTGCAGCTTCTTCTGCAGTATTCACTGGGTCTGGGACCATGCAGCTTCCAGCTGTTTTCAAGAGTCAAAATCACCAGGAAAAATAAGTGTTTTGAATTGTTTCAGGACATCAGGGCACCCAGGACAGCACAGCAAGACACTCGGCAAGAGAACTTCCAGAACTGCTTCAGACTGTGGCAAGAATGATGGGATGAGTGTGTTCAAAGGGAGGGGAACGTTCTGAAAAGGATCCATGTCCATGTGTCTTTTAATGTAGTAGTTTTTAAAATTTTAAATATTCATGGTATATCTTGATCATGCCTCACAGGCATACCATTTTTTTTTTCCCTATACAGACACCTATAATAAAGTTTAGTTTATGTTAGGCATAACAAGAAACAATAACTAATAAATACAACAGTAACTAATTAATACAAGGCTATCATTACAGCATAGCATAATCAAAGTTACTTACGAACTGTGTGTTTGTAGAATTGTGTACTTGGGGAAGTTTCCATTGAATAGTTCTGCGCTGTGGCTGACAGCAGGAGGCTGAGACTGCAGGACTGAGCTGTGGGTAAGACAGGCCCCGCACTGAGGAGGGTCCCCAGGAGCACGGTGAGTGGCCCATCAGTCTGCTGGCCCGGTGCGTCGGCCTTGTCAGAGGTGGAACAAGACCCGGATGCCAGCAGCTGCTGCCACAGCACTGGTTTCTTACTCGCTTTGCGCAGGCGCTACAGGGCCGCTGTCTCTACGTCTACGTCGCTCACGAGGACAAACACGTTCTCTGTAGTTCGTGAGTTACTGTGCGCCTGTGCTACTTTATTCCTGCTTCCTAATTTTTTCCTTATTAATTTTTGTGTGTGTTTTATAGCCTTTTGTGGATGAAGGATGCTTAAATGACTTCTAGGCTAAGATTTAACACTTTCTTCCTGCTAAAATAATGACTTTGAAACACAAAATCTTTTCTTTTAATATAGTACAATTTAAAATTTTTCCATTTTTTTACCTTACTTGAGAAGTTCTTCCCTACCCTGAGATTATAATTGTATTATGCTCTGTTTTCTTCTAAAAATTAAACATTACATTTTTCATGTACAGATGTTGATCTATTTGGAATAGTTATTTTAGGATTTATATTACAGTAAAATTCTACTTTTACTTTTTCTCATGGGAAAATCAATTTTGCAAGCATTCGTTTTGGATACTTTATGAGTCCCCTCAAATCTTTAATGTTCCCTCTATGGCATGTGAAATTTTTATTTATCAATCATACTTTAGGTGAATTCTTTATTCGTTCTACTCATATATCTCCCTCCATTCAACTACCATGTAGCACTAAATATTATAGTTCAGTAATTTATCTTGACTTCTAGTAGAGTTTATTACTACTTATCTTCCTACTTTAAAAGTGTCTTGCCCATTCTTACATCTTCACTTTTTCAAATTTATTTTAGAATCAGTGTCTACCACAGTAGCTATACAATTTAAAAGACTTTAGTAGATGCTTTTCATCAATTTAAGGGACTTTTATTTCCAGAGTTTTCTATCTTGCATTTGGCTATCATTAAACTTGTTGAATGTTACCAATTTTTTTCATTTCTTAAATAATGTAATTTCAATGTGTGGTCTAGTAAAAGAATAAATGCAACCATTCAAAAACATTTTTCAATGTAAGCTATAGCTACATTTTGTGTATAAACTCAAGTTGGCTGTAATCTATGTTTTTATATTGCTAGCATTTTGTTTATGGCTTTAGCCCCTACATTCATGAGGAAGATTAGCCTCCAATTTCTGAATTTAGCATAAAGATAATACCAATAAAATATCTGGAAAATGTTTCCTTTTTTTACTATCAACTGTATGGCTACACTTAACTTTTTACATTGTAAGATAAGCTTCTTAATTCTCAGCCTATGGTACATTGGCTATCAATGTCATTCTTATTTCTACTAGAATTTCTTCTTAAATTTATGAGTTATTTAGAAATACATTTTTCAATTACCCAAATATATGTACCATTATTAGTTACTTTATGAATACCCTAATTGCAATATGGTCACATAATATATTTTATATGATGACTGATATTTATTGCTCGTTGGCTTTATAATAATCACTTGATCAATTTTTAAAAATTGACCATAGATATTGAGGAAGATAACTTCTGTGTTTGGGGTTCTCCAGGTGTTAAAATGGGCTTGTTAATTGTTTGCTTATATTTTCAGTGTCCCAACAGACAGTGTTAGTCTCATAACCTATCAATTACTCAGAAAGGTATATTAAAATTGCCCCAAATGCCTTGAGATTCATCAATTTTTATTTTTAATATTTTAAATATTTATTTTATATTTAAGGCTCTGCTATTTAAAATATTTATGCTTAGAATTGTTATCACTTCCTGCTAAACTTAACCTTTGAATAGTAGAAGTTATTCTTTTTCTCTGACTGTTTCTCTTATTTATTCTGTCAGATCTTTCCTTTACTTTTTGGCAGTGGGAATTGAACTCAGGACCTCATGCTTGCCAGGCAGATGCTGTGCCGCTGAGCTATATCCCCAGCCCTTATTCTGCCTGATCTTAGTGTGTCTAACAGATATATAATATGTATTGAAAACAATTATTTTAGACTGAATTTTGAGAATAAAATATATGAAGGCAATATTTATAAACCGTAAATGTCACATCTTTTTAAAAATGAAGTGTGAAATCAACTTCCATGCTTCTCTTGAAATAAGATCTAACTGGAAGATAAACTTCATCTGTAATGAACAGCTGGTCTTTACCATGGGATGGCCGGTGTTAAGCTGAAGGTTACACCCCACTATTCTCTTGTTTGGTGGCTACTCTGCAGTAGCAGGTAAGGCAACAGCAGACTGATGGGAGCTGGCATATATATATATATATTTTTAATCTCGAATTAGGTCACATTTTCAGGGAAGCATAGGCAGCAGTATCTGCAAGGGACATTGGTATAATTGATTAATATCCTTAGAGACAACAAGGATATAAAGTTGAGAACTGGGTAAAAAAAAAATTTTGTTGTAGTTGTTGCTTTTATTATTTTGTGGTGCTGAGGATGAAACCCAGGGCCTCCCTGCAGAATCTTTAGAAGAATATTATGTTAGAAGTTTAGTCTCTGCCCAGCAGAAAAAAAGAAAGATTTTTTTTCTCCACTTGACCTTCAGAGAATGGTGTTTAATGGTATTACAGAGCTTGGTATGTATTTCAAGGAATTTATGTGACACAATGGGCTGATGTCATACTTATGAGTCCTAGGTAAAGAGAAGGATAGGTCCATCTCCTGGTCATACTAAAAGTGTCGAAGAGAAGGATGCATGAGTGTGTAACAGGGCTTATGTGGGCAGGGTGTAAGATTGGGGTATGATTACTTGGGTCCTGTCCCAAATGACACCCAGTAAAGCAGTCCGAACAAAAAGAACCAGCAGGTATAACACTGGGTGCTTGGGAGTTGAGAAGTTGTAGACAACCAGCTAGAAAAGGATGCCTTTGCCTAACTCAAGACCCAGTAATGTGGACCCACCCCTCAAGCAGGAAACACGCCACCCTCAAACTCCTTTCAGTCCAAGCTTGTGCCAGTGTTAGACCAATGGGTCAGACATGGATGAAAAGAGCATTCGTAGCTAGAGAAGGAGAGAAGCAGCTGACCACAACTTTTACACTGGAGGAAACAATAAATCCTCTAAAGATAGGAAAAATGTTTCCATTTTAGATGTAGTTTGACATAGGTGAGATCTTGGAAATGCATATGAGAATTTTTACTATTTCAAAACAATAAGAAACAATGACTAAAACTCTGTTCTAGTTTTAGTCTATGAGTCAGAGAAAGAGCTATTCCAGATATTTCAGGATAATTACTTTCCAAACTCTCACGTTTATTTATAAGCAAACATGAGTACCAAGACGTCCACATTTAGAAGATTGGAAATACCTATTTTTAAAGCAAAATTGCTTTATCCTTCTAAACATAAGTGTCCTAAGTTCTTTTACTCAATCATAACAAACAATTTGTAAGACAGACTTTGAAAAGTTAGAAAATGAAGTTCAGAGTAAGAAACTTTTCTAAGAACACAATTAATAAGTGGATGGGCCATGACTTCAACCACAGGTAGCCTGGCTTGGTAATAAACACACATTTTATTTTATTCTTTTCTTGTCTTTTTCTCCTCTCTCCTCTTTCTTTTCTCTTCTTCTTCTTTTCCTCCCTCCCCCATCATGTACCCACTTTATCAGTGAGGTACAATGCAGTCCCAGGTTCCCATTTACAGAGCAGGATATCAGCTTACTTTGATTTAAATGGCCTACTAGGTGTTTCCACAACAGCTAGAACTCTTCATGCCATGTGCCAATTACTTAATTATCCATCTCCAATTAAAACTTAAGTTTTAAGAAGGCCAAGACTAAAACGCCCTCTTCATTGTTGCCTCTATGGTTTGTACTTCAAAAGGTACACCATACACATTTTTACAACTTATTGTTAATGACTAACAAGGATTGTATATATTTATGGTGGACAACAAAAAATTTTGAAATATGTATGCATCATTGATTGGCCAAATTGAGCTAATTAACATATTCATTACCTTTCATATCTTTTGTGTAGGAACACTTAGAATCTACTCTCTTACCTATTTTCAAATATAAAATACATTGTTGTTAACTGTAGTCCTTATGTTGTCCAACAGATTTCTTGAACTTCTACCTGTATGATGTTTTGCATCTTTGGCCTGCGTTTCTGCTGCCCTGGCCCCGTATCAGCTCTGTAGTCATCATTTTACTCTCCATTTCCAACTTTTCAAGACTCCACACTTAAGTGAGATCATATGGTGTCTGTCATTCAGAATATGGCTCATTTCACTAAGCATTATGGCCTCCACATTTCCTCCTCCATCGGTTTCCCTCTGTTTTTAGGTCTGCACATATTCCCGTCGTACATATGTGCTGCATTTCCTTTATCCATTCATCCACTGACAGGCATTCAGATTAACTACTTATCTTGGGTGCTATAATTAATGCGGCCATCAACAGGAGAGTTTAGTGTCCCTTGCACACACTGACCTCCTTTGCTTGGATATCGACTCAGTATGGCATTGCTGGATCACAGGTTAGGTCTGTCAGTCTTTGGCAAAACATCCACACCCTTGTCCATGATGGCTCTGCTCATTTAAAAACCTACCAGCAGTATGAAAGGGTAGATTTTCTCTGTCTTCACCAGTGCTTCTTTTCCGCTAGGATCTGGATAAATGTCCCTCTGAAGGCGCATGTGGTGGAGACTTGGGCTGCAGCCTGTGGCACCACTGACGTGGTGGACTGGCAGGAGGTAGGCCAAGTAGAAGGAAGTGAGGCCATGGGGGTGTGCCCTGAAAGGGGATGCTGAGATCCTGGGTCCCCCTTTTCTTTTCTTTTTCTTCCTGGATGCTGTGAGCAGAGCAGCTTCCTCTGCCACATGCTCCATCCGCAACATTTCACCCTACACAGGACCCAAAGCAGAGGCCAGGGACCATGGACTGACACCTCCAAGGCTGTGAACCAAAGTACAACTTGTTCTTAGGAATAGATTACTTCAGGGATTTTTGTCATAATGATGGAAATCTGTGTTTTTTGGAAGAATGACCATTTGCTATGTGCAAGAGGAGAGTTTATTGTGTTCTTAATCTTCATTTCCCTTATGATTGGTGATACTGAGCATTTCTCCTCCGCCTGCTGGCCATTTGTGTGTCTTCTTTCAAGAAATGTCTGTTCATGACTTTAAACCACCTTTTAATTAGGATTTGTTTTTTGCTATTGAATTGTCAGAAATTCCTTATATATTTTGGATATTAGCCCCTTATCAGCTATATGGCTTGCAAATACTTTTCTCATTTCATATTTTTCTCATTGCAAACATTTTGTCTCACTGTCTCTTCACTCGGTGGATTGTTTCCTCTCCTATGTGGAGAATTTTTAGTTTGATGCAGTTCCATCTGTCCATTTTTGCTTTTATTGTCACATCTGACATACTGTCTAGACCAGTGTCATGGAGCCTTGTCCCGTGTTCCTTCAAGTAAATTCGTGAAATACAAAAAGAAATCCCTATAGAAACTACATACTGCATTACAGGAGCATAGCTACTTCCAGGTTAAATCCTTCTTTTGGTCTACCCTAACCCAGCAAGTGGCAATGCCATTTGTGCTTCTTAGAAGTAGCAAGTTTCACTTGAATCCTGATGCTGAGAACCAGGTTACAGCTCAGAACAAATGACTTTTGTACATCAAAGTATTATGCATTGAACATAAACTATGGGATACAAAATGTTCTAGTTTCAGCAGTAAAAAAATAAATGCATTATTTGTACTATCCAGAAGGTTACAATCTGCAGACAAAGGTAGATGCTTGCACAGCTATTGTGAAAGGAGTGTGTATCGGTTAACTTAGTAAGGTCACCTATATAAGGAAATCTCCTTGGCAGAGAGGGCAACTCAGATGAATCTTGAATAGTGAAAAGGAATTAATCAAGTGAGTTAGAATAGATGCATAGAACTACCACAATTTAGCATTTCTAATGCTATGAAAGCCATTTGATTTTACTGGTATTTGATGAATAAGCTGAGCATGGTAGAAAGTAAGAGTGGAAAAGTAGTACTGTCCAAATGAAAAATAAATTCATCATGGACCATTGTTCATTACAGCTACTCTTTCATGTGCCAGGACTAACAATGAATTAATGAGCATAAACAGAGTCATTCTTTCAGGATTAATAGAGAGACAGGTGGAGATGGGATTTGGTCAGCATCCTTGGAGGAGTCTTCCCACGCATCATCTGAATTCTTGATACATTGAGATGAACTGTCCCACACCTTTCACAGAGAACAGCTTCATTCTGGAAAAAGAACTACATATAAACTAAATGGTGTTGACAAGAAGGAAAAGAAACACATCTTGGGAAATACAAGGCTATGTGGTGATGAGATTGGGTGACGAGGAACTTTGGTATAACTTTATATGCTAGCAAGGACACAGTGAGCTTGAGTATGTCTGAGAAACATTCTCCCGGTCAGATAAGCAAATTGAGTTTTCTCAGGAGTTGGGCTACAGTCCTCGTTCATCTCCATGCTGCTTGTACCGTGGCCCAAAGAGGGCTCTGCAGAGAACTCCACCATTAGAGAGCAAGTGAAAAACAAATCTGAGTGTAAATGCATGTAAGATTGTTTATTTTTATTTATATTATTCATTTATGTATTTAATAAGCACTTCGTAAGTGGAAAGAGAGGACACTGATAATGCAAAGCAAAATTCACTGACATAAACACTGACGTCAAACAGTGTTTACATCAGTTGCCATTTCCTTCACCACTGGAGCTATGCACATCACCTCAACAGTCTGTGCAGTTTAAATAATCTGCTGCACGTACACTGCCAAGTCCTAGGCTTTCATCAGAGCAAGGACTTGAGACACTGCAGCTGCAAGGGCAGTGACAAAGAGTGGGAGGAAAAAGAGAAGAATAACAATGCGTTTTATACCCTCTCACAAAGCAGTGGGAAAGGCAGACATAAAGAAGAGCCTGAAAGAGTGATTAAAGATTCAGAAAGGAAGAGGAAGGGGGTTGAGTGTCATCTGGTCATGGCACAGCCATGAAACACCAGTTCCTCATTTGGAGGAACAGCATTTAAATTTCTGTACATTTTCATCCATTTCAACAGATGACAAACTGGCCTCTTAAGTCTCCCACTTGGAATGAAATCTCTACCAAGTATGTGAGCCTTGGGCTCAAATCCTCTGTAGCTTTGAGAGACCATCCTTGTTCAGCCCCCAGGAAATCTTTAACTCAGAATGTCCTCTAAGACTCTGACTGGGAGAGGAAGTCGAGTGTATGTCTGCTCTCTGCACACAGTAGGGGCACCCTGATATTCTTTTCTTTACCTGCCACATAACAATACCTGGTCAAAAATAATCTCATTTTGCATTCCTGCTGCTATCAAGCAAGCAGAGAAGAAATCTTCTGGGTTTTTCCCAAAAATGAAAATAAGGTTCATATAACAGCATCAAATTTTGTGCTATTTGAGAACTTTTATCTGATACTTTTCCTTATTTATATCAAAGATAATTTTGCCATAAAACATGTGATGAAATGTAATAATGCCTTTTGGGATGCTTAGTTCCCATATGGAGAATAATAGTTACTCCTCTGTATATTAAAGACATTACATTTCTGAATGATTCCTATGGCCTAAATGTGCCCCTCAGAATTCAAATGTTGAATTTCTAGCCCCCAAGTTGATGGTGTTAGGAGGTAATTAGGTCAGGAGGGTAGAGCTTTCATGAATGAGGTTATAGCCTTTATAAAATAGGGTACAAGACAACTGTTGCCTCTTCTGCCATATGAGAACACGTGGAGAAGAAATCATGCATGAAGTAGGAAATGGCCTCTCAACAGACACAGAAGTGCCTGGCATCTTGACCTTGGCATCTAGAACTGTGGGCAATAAAAGTTTTTATAGATTACTGACTTGTGGTATTTTGTTTTAGCAGCTTTAGTGGACTAAGTGTAAAATTTTTGCCAAAAGTAGTGGTACCAAGAAGTGATGGTACCACTATAAAAAAGCAAAAGAAAAAAAGAAAAAAAAAAAACCTTTAAAGTGTGGGAGAAACTTTGGAAATGGAAAATGGGTAGAAGGTAGAAAGTTTTTAGATACATGCAAGAAGAAGTCTACATTACTGTCAAGGGTCATAAAATGTGTTTGGGGCAAGGATTAGAAAGAAAAGAAGAAAACTGAATAAGAAATCCTCTGTTTCTTAAAAAATACTTAAGTAATTATGAGTAGAATGTTGTAAGAAATGATGAGGGAGACCACCCAATGAGGGTTAGGCAGAAATGAGGAAAGACGTATTGGACGAGGAGGAAGTGCTGCTCACGTTACAAAGTCGCCGAGAACTAGGCTGAATGGTGTCCGTGCCCTTGTGTTTCACATGAGACAGGACTTGCTATGGTTTGCAGGCTGATGTCCCCCCAAAGTCTTTTGTGCTTGTAGGTGAAGCTCTTTGGAGGTGGCTGGATGTAGTGTATGTGAATATTGATCACATACTTAGTGGATTGAATCATTCCACTAAGTGGTTTAACATAGTTCTGACTGTGGATAATGGGAAGCCCCACCTTGGGTGTGGGTGGTACCATCCAATAGACTTGTAACCTGTGTTGAATAAAAGGAAAATGGAGGTTCCAACCCTTCCATGGACTGTTTTTCCTCTGCCATGCTGCTCTGCTTTGGAGCCTGTCAAATATAGGTTGAAACCTCTACAAACTGTGAGCTGAAATAAACCTTTTCTCTTTTAGCTTTAGGTGTCAGGTATTTTCTCTTGCAGATAAGAAAAGTAACTAAGGCAGAACTCATAAATTATAGGGGCAAAAGGAACACAATGAGATTCAGTGCATTCTCCATCAAAATACAAACTTCATTCTTCACAGAAGCAGAAAAATACCCTAAAATTTACATGGAAACGCAAAAGACCCAGAATAGTCAAAACAATCTTCATCAAAAGGTGCAGGGGTGGATGGAAGAAACACAATAGTCAATGCCTAAGCCACAGTAAAAACAATGGCATGGCACTGGTACAAAAAGCAGACATGTAGACCAATGGGACAGAAAGAAGGACAGAGAAATACACAACTACAGTCATTTGATTCTAAACAAAGGTGACAAAAATATATATTAACAAATTGTTCGGAGAAAACCGTAAATCTGTATGCAGAAGATTAAAGCTAGATCCTTATCTCTCATTTTACAAGAAAATGATTCAGAATAGGTCAAAGACCTAGAGGTAAGACCTGAAAGTTTGAAACTGAAAATAAAACACAGGGGAAAAAACGTGAATCCATAGGTACAGCAAAGACTTACTAAATAGGATTTCAATAGCACTGGAAATAATAATAAGAAAAAATAGGACTACATCAAATTAAAAAGTTTCTCCATAGCAAGTGAAACAACAAAATGAAGAGAATACCTATAAAATAGCAGAAAACATTTTCCAACTACTCTTCCAATGGAAAATTACTATCTAGAATGTAAAAGAACTCAAAAACCTTAGCATCAAAAATCAAATAGCCCAGTCAATAAATAGGCAAAAGAATTGAATAGACACTTCTCAAATAAAGAAATACAAATGATCAGAAGGTGTATGAAAAAAATACTGAACATCTTTAGTCACTAGGGAAATGCAAATCAAAACCACATTAAGATGCTATATTATCTCAGTCAGATTGGCTGTCATCAAGCATACAAATGGCAAGGCTGTGAAAAAGGAACCCTTCTATACTGCTGGTGGAAATGTAAGTTACTATACCCACTGTGGAAAACAGTGTGGCGGTTCCTCAAAAAACTGGAACTAGAGCTACAATTTGATCCAGCTATACTACTCCTTCATTTATACCTGGAGGAATTGAAGTCAGCATATTCTAGAGATTCTACCTACCAGTGTTTATTGTAGCACACTGCACAGCAGTGAAGATATAGAACTTGTATAGGTGGCCATTAGAAGATGAACAGATGAAAAAAAAATATGTATTATGTACACAATGATTATTACTCAGCCACAAAGAAGAAAAACAATTTTCATTTGAAAGAAAATGGATAGACCAGGAGACCATAACATTTAGCAAAATAAGACAGACTCAGAAAGAGAAGTGTCACATGTTCTGCCTAAAATGAGGAATCTAAAAAGATGATAAGAAAGTAGGAGGGAGACTTACTAGACAAGAAGGGAATGAGAAGGCAGGTGTAAGGGCAGGCAATGTGTGTGTGGGGTGGTATGATCAAAACATATTGTTTGCACCAAAATCCAATATTTTGTGGAATTAATAGCACTAATCTTAAGAAGAAAAACATTTTAAAGAAAATAAAAATGCTTGGATTAGCTTTCCACCACTGTAACAAAATACCAGGGGAAAAACAATTTAAAGAAGAAAAGGTTTATTTTGGTTCACAATGGCTAGAACCATGGTCACCTAGGTTCACTGTTTTTAGGTAGAAATGTCATGATGGATAGGTACAGGAAAGCTGCTTACCTAATGACAGCCAGGGGTAGAGGGAGAGGCAGAGAGGAAGCACAGTTACCCTGACCCACTCCCTTCTGCATGGTCCCACCTCCCACATTTCTGCCACTACCCCACAGTGACACAGAAGCGTGAATCCACTGTAGACCTGGAGCCCTCACAACCCCGTCACCTCCCAACTGCTCTGAACACTGATGAATACAAGGTTACCAGCACATGAGCTTTTGGAGGAAACTCAAGAGCCATGCTATAATAACTCCTGTCAGAAAGAGGATTACAGCAGCATTCATTGTCTTAATAAAAAAGTGAAGGTGGGCCCATGATGGATTTGGCTATGAAATGGAACAAGTTTTCATGCTCCGTGGCCTCTGAGTGAAGCAACTGGCTGTGTGACTTCTGGGACCTGGTAAAATCTTACAGTGAACCCAGTCTGAAAAGGAGGCTAGAGCAGAGGAGGATCAGGGACTGGCAGCAGCTTCACAAGGGAATCCTGCATGTCACCCTTTGTATCAAGAAGTTTTGAGATTCACCAGTCACCACCTGTGTGGAACATATGGAGTGCAGCTAGTTAGGACTGATCCCAGTTCAGGAAGGTCCAGGAAGTATAAAATATCTGCAAGATGTTTAAGACCCCATGTAGAAAAAAAAAGTTTTAAATATTTCATGAATAATTTTATATTGATTACATGTTAAATGATAACATTCTAGATATAATGGGTTAAATAAAGTACATTAAAGGTAATTTTGCTTGCTTCTTTTTGTTGTTTATAGTGTGCCTACCAGTAGATGTAAATTGTCTATGTGACTCTCATTATGTTTGAACTGGACAGTATAACCAGATTAATGTTTATTCTTCTGAAGTCACCAGTTTCTCATTTGTGCCCTTTCATGAAGTGTTTATCAACATTTTTATGGCCTTCAGTTAATTCCAGTCAATTTCTCATGATGGCTAGTAAACAATGCTGCTGGGAAGAGCCTGATGTATTTCCTTACCTAAACACCCTGTTCCACCAGGGCTTTTGCATGCTACCCTTCTGCTAAGGCACAAATGATGAACAATCTGGACACTTCACAGGATGCCATGAGTCATCAACTATGTGCTCTTCATGCGAGTGTAAAAGAAAGTCTGACTAAAAGTCCTATGGAAATTTTACAGTTGGCTCTTAAGGGGCCATTCATTATAAGTTTGTATTAAACACCTAAGTGTATTTTTTGAACTATATAGGAAAGGGCCATGACAGTACAGAAATTATAAATAGAGAGAGCCCAAATTACAATTGCTTACCTTATTTTGTATTCTTTTTATTTTAAAGAGAATAAAACCAAACAAAATAAAATGGAATAAAGCCAATCAAAACAAAATAGTGAAAGTGACAGAGGATTTCAAAACCAGACAAAAGGAAATCAACAATGGCTTCCATAATATATCTTGTTATCTTTGAAATAGCTGCCCATGCCATCAGATATTATAAAACCAAACCAAATAAAACAATGAAAATGAATCAGGACTTTAAAACAAGGTAATAGGGAATTAACAATGGCTACCACCTTCAGAAGGAAATCCCCCATAGTTGCTATATTACATATTGTTACCCTCTAAATAGATGCCCAGACTACCAGCTTTAGGCCTGCAAAGTCAATCAAACAATACAAGCATTAAGTTGTTCTTTTACTTTAGTAGCTATCATCTCAGCCTATGTTCCTCCAAATCAACTGGTTGCTTATGGGGGTAGGGGAGACTCAGATCTTCTTGTCTCCCAGCCTGTATGCCAGCTAGATCACAGGAAAGGGTTGGCTTCTTGTTTCTCCTTTCAGCCCACAGCTGCCACTGGCTCACAGGAAGGGGTTAGCTTTGTTTATCTTATTGTGTCTGGAGAATACAGTCATTCATGAAAAGTAAAATGAATGGTTTCACCTTACCTCTTTCCTCACTCAGGATTGAAGACACCCATACTGTACTTTTCTAATGAAAATACGTACTTTAGTGTGATGGTAGCCAGTTGTGCATCTCAGTAGCTGAAATGAGGAAATACAGGAAGA
This sequence comes from Dasyprocta punctata, assembly GCA_004363535.1. Taxonomy (NCBI): domain Eukaryota; kingdom Metazoa; phylum Chordata; class Mammalia; order Rodentia; family Dasyproctidae; genus Dasyprocta; species Dasyprocta punctata. Next base: position 3,420 of record RJWM01034558.1, on the reverse strand, counting down.
AATTTTTGTGTTAACTCACTTGGTATGGCAAACAGCAAGGTCTATGCACATGTGTCAAAGTGTAAATGGATGAATTTTCCCCATGTTACGTGGCACGTTACATTTTGGTATATTTACAATTGTTTTATTAAATGTTTTATTTGGAGTTCTCATGTAGAATTATCCCTTTTACAACTTTTGGAGGAGGTTGAAATTGAGTCATCAGGTGACTCAGCTACCAATAATGACTTTGATCACGTAAGCCAAGGAAATTAGCAAGATATGACAGATAGACAAGTACAGAATGAAGATCTTCATTGAGATGAGGAGGAAAACAGTAATGTAAGTAAATCTTTGACTAGTCAAAAGGGTGTGAAATGGTCACAGATACCTGAATGATCCAACATTAGAACTAGGTCAGAAAATGTTATTAGGCTCTTGCTAGGATGAAACCGACTGGATAGAATGCTAACGCCATGATTCAATATTGGAAAGTGCTTATAATAGACAATATACTGCATTATGTTTTGAAATACACTAATAATATATAAGAAAATATAAGTAACACATTCTATATGAATCAGTAGTAATGCTCAAAAATATGTTTATCATGACACCTCACTGAACTGAAAGCCTTTATAACAGGACTTTACCATTGTAAACATCAGAATCTAAAAGATTTATGAAGTGGCTGATGTAGTATTGAGAGTTTTAGAACAGTACTGACACTCAAGAGATTTAGTTTCTTTCAAAAGTCCCACATTTTGATAACAAAAAGACCTGCCAAGAAAGAAAAAATATCTAACAATTTGACTGCTATTGGTTGATTTTTTTGGAAGCTTTCTTCTAAACTGTCAAGTAATTTATACACCATCTGAATGCATGACAACTGACAAGCCGCTTGCATCATTTTGTGGTTGTTGAAGCTTTCAGCAATTTATGCCAAGTAAACCTTCCAGATATGGTCTAAAAATACATGTATTGGTAGACGCAAAGACATTTTACACCTTGAATTTATTTATTTATTTATTTATTTATTTTTAATTTTTATTTTTTTTGTTTTTTTTAGACAGGGCCTCACTATGCAGTTCAGGCTGGGCTTGAGCTCACTTTGTAGCCCAGGCTGGTCTCAAACTCACAACAATCTTCTTGCCTCAGCCTCCCAAGTGCTGGGATTATAGGCGTGTGCCACCATGCTGGGCTCCTACACCTTGAATTTAGAAATTTATACTGGAAGTCAGCCACCAGATCCTTATTTATGCAGTAATAAACTGTATGACCTTGTGAAGAGACTTGTTGTACCTATTTCAAAAAGCAACTCAAAAGCCAGGCGTGGTGATGCACGCCTTTAATCCCATCACTTGGGAGGCTGAGGTAGGAGGAGCGTTGTGAGTTTGAGGCCGGCTTGGGCTACAACATGAGCAAGGCTGGCCTGAACTACAGAGTGCGACCCTGCCTCAAAAAAAATAGGGCCGGGAATTTGGCTCAGTGGCTTAAGCAACTGCTTGGCAGGCATGAGGTTGTGAGCTCAATCCCTGGTAAAAAAAAAAAAAAAAAGTAACTCAAATGTCACATTTAATAGTTGGTTCACTAATTACCCTCTGATGTTACGTTTGCTAAAACAACACCAGTTGACCAGCACAGCAACTATTTTCAAAACAAAGTCAAAATTTCTGAAAAAATATTGCAAGTTCACAGTAAAGAAATGTATAGTTCAATCTTTTGATTTCAGAAAGAAGTAATATTGGCCTCCTATATGGTGAAGAAAAACAAAGTAGTACTGATACTGTCAACTTTACACCACAATGATAAGATCCATAGTGAAGCTGGGTGTATTGCGCATGTCTGCAATCTCAGAACTTGGGAGTGTGAGGCAGGAGGATCCTGTGAGCTCAAGGTCAGCCTGTGCTACAGAGTGAGTTCCAGGCTATCCTGGACTACATAAGAGACTGTCTCAAAATAAACCAACAAACAAAAAAGTTTGATAGTGAATTCTTAACACAAATGAAGTCAGAAATGATCACATTTTACAACAAAATGAAAGGTGGAGTAGTTGTTGCTGACAAGTTATGCAGAAACTATGGTGTCACTTAAAACATAAATCATTAGGCAATGGTTGTATTTTACTTGACTCTAAATACATTAGGCCTAATAGTTTCATAGTTTACAAATATCACAGAGAAATTTTCTTAGATGATTGGAACAGGAATTGACAAAAGATTAATTACAACAGAGGAAGCACAGTATGTATCTTCCCAAAGGACTTCTCAAAAGAGTTTGGGAGCAGACTAGTACACGGACAGATGAAACCTCACAAGAACCTCCAAAGAAAACAGGAAGTCCAGAAAGATGTCAAGTATGTCCTACCAAAGAAGATAGGAGCACAGAACACCTGTGCTGTCAGTGTGAGCACCACTTGTGTGAAAATTGCCTTAAGTGTGACAAAGTAAAGATTATTTTTGTGGTAGAGTTCTATTTGTTTTTACTTTATAGTTCACATAAGAATTTATTTCTGCTGTTATTTTTTAGATTTAGTAAGCAAGCAAGCTGTCGATGTAGAAATTGTTGATGTTTATTCTAAACACTCATTACATATCAACAATTTAATATTTTATTTTATTCATTGTGTTTCTGTTAAGTACACATTATTTAATATAATAAAACTCATAAAATTAAAATTAATAATTCATCAATAAAAATAAACTGGGTATTCTACACACACCTTAATATACCTTTTGAAAAATTTGGCATGGTGCCCCTGCATTTCCTCAAAAGGTAGCCCTGTGGACATCACAGGCAATTATAGTTCTCTTTGTGTGGAGTCAGCTCCTTGCTTCTTTATGCTCCTGTGTCCTCTCACTGATGCTCCCACATCTGGGGGTGCAACCTTTTCTCTCATGCCTGGGAAGTGGTTTGAGGATACAGTTTGCAGCTATGTGACAGCAGCTCCATGTGAGCTCAGCAGATCAGCATCCATTCAGCTTCCTCAGCTGTAACTTTTGTTAGTGAGGACTGAGGGGTCCTCCATGATGGAGGCTGCATGAGTTTGTGATATTGACTGTGACCCTAGGGGCTGGGGCTAGGGCTTCAGAGACCTGCCCCTTTCTAATTTTCCTGGAACAGGATGTCTCAGCACAGGGATCTTTTTCGGTGGCATCTTTGACATGACTCACAGGTAGCCATGGCAAAACTAGGACCCAGGGCAGAATAGCAGTGGAAATGAGTTCTTGGGCTCACAGTCTTACAATACTATGGTGGCCCTTGGGCATTCAGTGCATGCCCATTTCCCAAGGCATGATGGAGGCAGTTCTCTCACCAAGCAGGAGCCTGTTGCATAAGGTACACATAGCAGCTTGGGTCCAGAGTTCAGGATGTAACTGCTCTGGTACAGGTCAAGGTGCCTGGGGGTGCTCTGGAGGCTCAGATCTCAGGGACTGGGGC
>RJWM01034557.1:0-19642 GCA_004363535.1 Dasyprocta punctata | reverse complement strand
GGCAGCCCCAGAAAAAAGGTTTTAGCTTACACTATACAAACTCAGCATGATGCTAAGAGTGCTGAGTCCTTCACAGTCTTGCTTCTTCAATCTAGGGCTCTACAATTTGTCCCAGGTATCTGTATCAAAGAGACCACCTGCAAATCACTTCACTTATAAAACTTCCCCTAAAGAGATGCAATCAAGGGGATTACAGACTACGGATTGATTTGCAGCTTCTACTTCATGTTAACAGAAGGTTACAAAGCCTGTATTTCCTACAGTGTGTTGAAATGAAGGCTTTCAGTGAACTCTTGTCTGCTACTCATGAAGCCCTGGGCAACACAGAGGCCAGAGACAGTGACTATGGGGAGGATTCAGCCAGCAGCCAAGAGGCACAAAGAGTCAATGAAGGGCAGCAGCAAGCCAGGGCTCTGCATGCGAATCGGTGGAGGCCCCTAAAGTCTGGGTTGGGATTTTCTAGTGTTGATCAAGGGGCAGGGGCAAGGCCATGCAAAGAAAACTATGGAGTGGAATGGCAGGAGTCAGTCTCGCCAAAGAACTCTAGACCTTCAGGCTAGAATGGGCTTCTGAAAGAAGAGCAATAATCAGGACCAGAGAACCAGGTTCAGTTTTGGACTCACTTAGCCAAAGCAGCTTCCTGTGGTATCTAGAGTGTGGAAAGATGGAACCGCCAGATGGAGCCTGCTATATCCTTCCTCTCACAGTTTGCCAAACTACTTTGCATTTATTTCTATTCCTCTCAGTGCTCTTTCTTGGGTAATCGTCTAAGCTTATTATTTGTTGTGTAGTATGCAGTCTTTTATTTGTTCCAAACTCTTTTTTACATAGTTTCTAGGAGTACCATTTGATCCTAATATTTCAGAGGAGGATGCTTGGTAAAGGCTTGAACTAATACCGCAGATACATTCACTCACAGAGGTGAGCCGGGTAACTGGTTTGTTGCCTAGCCTCAGTCCCCCAATCTGTAAATGAAAGGAGTAACAACAGCAAGGTTGAATCAGGATTCAGGACAGTACAGGATGGAAACGAGGCATGTAAATGGTAACGCATCCCACAGTTGTGAGATTTCTTCTGCTGAAGCAAACTGTGCCCCAAACAGGGCTCTGGTTAGCACCCGCAACCCCAAGACTCCAGGGGATGATATTCTGAGAGGATGCCTGTGAAAGACGGATACCACCCCTAGAATTAACCTCAGTAGGCAGGAGAGAAAGGCAGTGAGAGGAAAAGACTGAAAGGAAAAATTAGAAACAGCATTTTAGAAATTGGAATATTTCTTAAAAAATTGGAGCCTTCCTTTTGTTAGGAAAATTTGACTTATTTATGCTTCCAGGCATTGCTCATCTATTGTAGAATTTTTCTTGATTAGTATGTCTCTTTAATAACCAGAATTATTAGAGATGTACTGTTTGCTTTCTCTTTCACATCATTTATAAAAATTTTACATTAAACCAATGGGTCTGGAATAAATCCAACAGTATTTCTACTTCTGCCTATAATAGTCTCCCTCTCGTCTCTTTCCTCTAATCTTCATTCAATTAAAAGCATATTCTTGATTAATCACTTCAATGTATTTGTACATCGCACGAAAATATTTGTTACCTATTTCTAGTCATATTCTCTTTCCGTCTCAGACATTTTCTTAAGAAAAATAAGTACCCAGTGATCCTCTATTAGTTACAACTCTCTTGCTGGGTCAGATCCAGGAATGGGTTTCAGAATTTCTAGGCAGATGTCATCTATAATGACAGGGACATACTGTCCCTTTTTTGAGTATTTTATTCACCAACCCTATAAGTTATCTACATTTTAGGAATAATTTGAGAATAATTCTTATTCTGATCAGTGATCACATTTGTAGCAGTCTCTGTTCTTACATGGGTTTAAAAGAATATTTTGTGAAAGGATATCTCTGAAATTGAGGCAAAGACTTTTATCTAATATTTTACCATTTCTTCTTCCTTTTCTTCAACTAAGTGCCCTTATTTTAAGGAGATCCCCTTGTTTCCTAAACTGCTGTCTTGTGATAGATCTAAAGAATACTTCCCACTATTTTGGAATTGCACTCAGAATGCACCATATTTTTGTTGCTGTTTGGTTGATCTACTGTTGAAGTTGCCATAGTTAGAATTTTGTTTTTCTCCTCCAAAACTTGGGTTGAAACTTAATCTCCAATGCAAGTGTGTTGGGAGGAGAGGTCTAATGGGAGATGTTTAAGTCCTCAGCCCTCGGTATCATGAATTAATGGATTAATGCTGCGTGCGAAGGGGCTTGCTGTGGTGAGATCTCTCTCCTACAAGGAACAGAGATGCTCTGCCCCAGAGGATGCAGCATACAAGGCATCATCTTGGAACAGACACTGAATCTGCCAACACCTTAATCTTGGACTTCCTGGCCTCCATAACTATAAGAAATAAGTTGCTGGGCTTTATGAATTATTTGGTCTATGATGTTTTGCTATAACAGCACAAAACAGCCTAAAACAGAAGATATTCCTCTCCTGCTATATTTTTTACTTTTAAAATTTTTTATTCTAAAAAACAAAACAGAAAAAAGGGTAGAAATAATACAGAATTTCAAAAAAAAGTAAGAAATCAACACTAGTTAATATATTGCATATTGTGATCTTAGAAGTAGTTGTTCAAGTTACAAGATCTAGGCATAAAAAATGATCAGACAATCAAACAATGACAGTACAAACTATTCTTTTTGATGAACTAACAGAATTAGTAATATAGTTATCTATCTTGCACACTTATACATGCATACAGTTATTTGTGTATACCTACATACACACAATCTTTTCCTTTCTTCCATTTCTCCTTTCCCCTATCCCAGTTGTTTTTTCCTTTTGAGCATTTCCCCTGCTATATTTTGAGCATTTACATGTTTCTTTCTCTTGGTTCCTTTTCTGCTTTATGAAACAATTCCTTTCTCTTGCCCTAGTGGTTACAATTTGACTATAGCAACTAGCCTCCAAGGCTTATTGTAACCTCTTCAATAAATAGCTTTGAAAATATTCTTAGTTACTTTTTTGTTCATTATTAAATTTTTAAATTCTATATTTCATCTTGATCATAGAATATTTTCTAGTATTCAATAGACATAGAGTGGATTTTAATTTTCTCAGACTTCTATGGAATTAAATTGTGTGGTGGTTACTGCTAATGTGTTTGTCTCACATCGTGGACTAATTTCCATTCACTGTCAGGAACCCGTCTGAAACAGTTCTCAGTCACACAACCTCCTTCTTTACCTTCTCTGGGTAATTTCTCTTATCTAAAAATCTCACTTCCAACCCTTTTCCCAGTGAGGCATTTTGCCAATCTCTGATTGAGTAATTAAAGTCTCCCATTATTACTACCTGCCCTAATTTTGCAGCTTCCACAATCTCAATTAACATTTCTATCTCAGTTTCCTGCTCAGGTGGACTGTAATATATCCCTATTATGACTTTTTAATTATGTGAGAATAGAATTTCTACCCACAGAGATTCTATAGAAGTCCCTTTTTCTGATAAGATTTTTATCCTACTGCTTTGTAAGAGCCATGCTTCACACGGCACTGTTACTAAAATGTATTTATTTATACCCATCTTCTTTGCAAGATGGATTTGAAGCAACTTACAAGAAAACCACAAAAAGATTAACAAAAAACACTGGTCAGTGAGAAAATGGAGGCAAGGTAATGAAAAGATAGAAAAATAAGATGAAGACTGAATGAACTCATGCACTATAAATCTGTTGGTCTTGTGGTAGGATGGGCTAAAAACCTGTCTCAGAGTTTTCTCATGACCAATATGAAGAAGGAAAACAAGATTAATTACATGGTTTAGAGTGCTCTGAGGTAGTATCTTTTTTTTTTTTTTTTTTTGGCACCGGGGATCAAACATCACAGGCTCGCACCTGTCAGACAGGCGCTTAAGCTGCTGAGCCAAACTCCCGGCCCTGGTTTTTTTGAGGCAGGGTCGCACTATATAGCTCAGGCAGGCCTTGTGCTCGCGCTGTAGTCCAAGCCGGTCTCGAACTCACAACGCTCTGCCTACCTCAGCCTCCCGAGTGCTGGGATTAAAGGCGTGCACCACCACGCCCGGCTGAAGTAGTATCTTTGAGGGTAAGAAAAGCACAAAGTTTCTACTTCAGAAATTCGGAATTTCTCTGTTGGTTGTTACTAATATCCTCAACTACATTTTTACAGGAAATACAACATGTTTCACATGCAACATATTTCAGTTGGCTTCCTAATGTGTTCCCAAGTAAGATTACTGAAAAATAAGAATAAATAGTTTGGTAAGAATAGTTCTAGTCATGATTCAAGTGAACTTCTGGAGCAGGATGGGGTTCCAGATTGATAAATGACCAGCCTGCAGATACTCTATGTGTTCAGTTGAATGCATAGCCTGGTATTTAACACCGGCTCAGTAAGAGTCGACTATCACAACTGTGAAGGAACACTGCAGGAACTTCAACCAAAATGAAAGTCAATTTTCCTCCACATGAAATGCCTACAAGTGGAGGTGAAGTTTTACACAGAAAGCAATTTGAGGCCACAGCCGATACTGGGGTGAACCCGTGATTGTGGTAACACTAGTGTGACTTGTGAACATCTCCAGGAGTAGGTTGATGAATGCAGACTCTTATCGTATAGTACCCTAACTATAAACAATGTGCCACCAGGTCAACTACCCAAGATAAGCTGTAGGCAAAATATTTCCTCTAGCAGTTTATAAAATCATTAAATTAAACCACTAGACTTGGAACCAACCCTGATACAAGCTTTGTGCTTGTGTGCTTTGGCTACAGATTAGCTATTAAATTATGAAAACTATTACTGAAATCAATTACTTTCATTTTGGAATGATTGATCCTGTTATCCATTACTAATGCCTGGTATGTAGAAGGGAAAGGCAACACTCTATGATGATAAAATAATATCTACACATAGATTTTTTTTCTGAGTTTTCTGCTGTTTATGGTGGAGTGCTGGGTGGAGGACAGATGCGGGGGGGTTGGGCGCAGCAAAGGCAACTGTGGTCCCAAGTCAAAGTTAAGGTAATGGGGTGGAGCAGAGTATAAATCTGTTTTGTACCTCTAGAAATTGCCAGCCCCATCATGCAAGTATCTGACTCAGAAATTCAAGGTAACATTGTGTGCAGATTCATTGTGAATGGCTATAGCATAAGACTGACATAGGAGTATTAACCTCCATAAACTAAGTCTTCCTCAAAATTCCAAAGAAGAATCAACAAAGTTGAGCATCTAATGATAAAAATGTGACAAGGATGCTTTTAAGTCTACAAATAACCAATAGCAGAGTAGGTATCCAAGATACCCACTTGCTTCTCATATAGGATGCTGTCTAGTGATTATCTGAGAAGGAAGCTGGGCACACTAAGAACCAAAGTGGTCTACATCTTGGGGACAAGAAGGGACTGTGATGTTAAAAGATGAGAAATAATAAACTCAGGGCTAACTTCTTACTAGATGGGGAAAAACTGAGAGCATTGCCTCTAAATCAGGAATGAGACAAGGGTTTCCATACCAGTTCTGTTCAAAATACTACTTGAAATTTAACAGAGCAAGTAGGAAGTAAAAGGAATACAAATAGAAAATGAAGAGGCCAAATTGTATCTATTTGCAGATGATATGCTTCTTTGCTTAGAAGACCCCCAAAATCCAGAAGCCTTTTAGAGTTGATAAACAAATTCAGTAAAGTGACAAGGTACAAAATCAAACACACACACTTTCAGCCATCTGATTCTAGACAAAGGGCCAAAAACTATATACTGAAGAAAAGACAGCCTCTTTAACAAATAGTGCTAGTAAAACTGTATATTGATATGTAGAAGACTGAAACTAGATAAGGGTGCTATGAATATTTATGTACAAGTTGTTGAGTGGGCAAATGTTTTCATTTTATTATTGTGTACCAACAAGTGAAATTCTTGAGCTATATGGCAACTCTGTGTTTAAATTTTTGAGGAGCCCAAATGGGTTTTCAAAGAAGGTACATTTGACATTCTCCCCAGCAAAGTACAGAGTTTAACCTTCTCTACATCTTTGCCAATACTTATTATTATCTATATCTATGCTTTTGTTATGACTATCCTAGTGGATGTGAAATGGTATTTTACTGTGATTTTTATCTGCATTTCCTTACTGACTAATGATCTTAAGCTTATTTTCATGATTTACTGCATATCAGTACATTTTCTCTGGAGAAATTCTATTGTATCCTTTGTCCATCTTTTAAAACTACAGTGTTTTTTGCTTCAGGGTTGTAAGAATTTTTTGTACATTTTGGATATAACTACCTTATATAATACATAATTTTCAAGAATGTTCTCATTCTGTAGGATGCATCTTCCCTTCTTTAATGATGTTTTTTGAAACATAAGTGCTTTTGATTTTGATGAAATCTATGTTATTATTTCTTCTGCTTTTTCTGTCATGTATAAAAAAAACTATTGCTCAACAATATAGTCACACTATGGCCTCCGATTTTCAGAATAAGAAGTCAAATTAATACTGAAGTTGTCTGTGTGATGTCACACTCCTCTTTCAAGTCTCTGTCTTTAGGTTTTTGTTTTGTTTTTTGAGACAAGGTCTCTCTATGCAGCTCAAACTGCCCTTGAACTTGTGGCACTTCTCCTGCCATGCCTGCTTCTGTCTTGCTTTTAATAGTATGACTATGATGTGTTTATGGGTGAATTTCTTTGAGTTTATTCTACTTGGGGCTTGTTGAGCTTCCTAAACGTGCAGATTAATATTTTCCATTAAATTTAGGATGACTTAGGTCATTATTTTTACTTTTCCACTCTTCTTTCCCATCTCTCCTTCTGAGACTCTTACTACATGTATGTTGCCATGGTCAGTGGTGTTTCAGAGTTCCCCAAGTCTTTATTTTCTTCTTTTTGTTCCTCAAATTATTTTCAATTCTCCTGTCTTAAATTGATTAATTCTTTCTTATCTTGGCTCAAATGCACTGTTGAGATTTTCTAGTATTTTTTAAATTTCCTCTTTTTCCTCTTCTCCTTCTTTTTCTCCTTCTCCTCCTCTTTTTTCTCCTTCTCTTCCTCTTCCTCCTCCTCTTCTTGTACTTGAATTTCTCTTTGGTTCTTTTTTTAGTCTATAATTTCTATCTTCTTGTTGAACACCAAGCACTTTCCTTAATTCTTTAAACATGGCTTCCTTAATTCTTTAAACAGGTCTTTGAACACATTTATGACATTCGAAAATGAAATAAACACAAGTACCGTGTGATTTTGATTGTGTGAGTACCTAGAGTAGTCAAATTCATAGAGACAGAAAATAAAATAGTGGAGGAGGAGGAGGGAATGAGAAATTTTTCAATTTGTATACTTTTAGTTTTACACAATGAAAAGTGTTCTGGAGATTGGTTTCACAATGACATGAATGTACTTAACACTATTAAACACAGTTAAAAATGGTTAAAATTGTAAGTTTCACATTACATGCCTTTATCATTATATGTACTTGATTTCCATATATATATATATATATATATATCACAATATATATGAAGAATTATAGAAATGTGCAAATATAATATCCACCGAAGTTCAGTAGTGAACATTTGCCATTTAGCCAAAGATCCATGGCTAAGGTAAGTGCGAAGACTTTCTCAGAGATGGCAGTGAAGTGGGTATGTGAACTTGGGCTGTGGTTTAAAGAGGAGCCTGTGGGCATAATTATGAAAATGATGCAGTGTAGTGATTCCAGGGAGGTCCTTTGGCATTGTAGGTGCATATACACTGAGACACGGTGCCCTTCAGAAAAGATCAGACAGTACACAGAAGATAGAGCCAGGGTTGGGTTTCCCTGTTAGCCCTCAGTTGGTTACTTGAGTCATGGGATGACAAACTTGATTCTAGATGACATGGGCTGCACTTTAAAAACTGATCGTTTGTGTTGTTGGCTTACTCTTTTCACTGGAAAAATATATAAGAAAGAGCCTGAGACCATGCTATCCTCCAAGTAGGCAGGGCGACTGAGGCCTGTGGGAGGTTCTTTCATAGAGAAACTTGTTTCAGTAAGATTTTGATAACATAGGTTTATTGATCATACATATTCTGCTATCCATCTACTCATTTGCACGCTTCAAATGGAGAAAGTGACCAGGAAGCTTGATCCAGGGCAATGAGAAAACCACTGCCATGACACTCAGATAGCATCTCACACTTGTCACCAGGAGTCTTCTGCCATCTGTCTAAGGGAACAATCTGACAGAGCACACAAGATGAAATTTTGCTAGCTTCTGTCTTTAGATAAGGACGCTATCGCCAGCTGAACATATTTTATGTATAACCTACCAGCTGCAAAGACCATTCAAGCATTATGTTTAAATATATTTGATAATATCTAGAATTCCTGTTAACTCTTGCCAGGGTGTGTAGACTTTTAAAAAAGCATATAATGATATTCCATAGCTTCTCATGTTAAAAACAAAGACATGCATGAAAAAGACTGTGATTCATTCCCAAATGGAAGATGTAAGGGCTGAGATAGGTGGCAGCCTGGAGTGTTGAACAGAAACTATTATGAAAACAGATTGAAATTTGTCTCCTTTGTCTTTCTCCTGATGGGACACAAATGTGGGAATGCCTCAGAGTCACAGGCTTCCTTCCTCTGAACCCAACTGTCCATTTACTGTTGGCAGATTTTAGGGTTAGTCTCAAATAAACAGTTTCAAATAGGGTCAGAATCAACACTCAGGAAAATTAGAATGTGAATTCAGGCTGATCCACAACATTATTGTTATTTTCCTCAAGAATTTGTACTAGTTAATGTAAATTTTATACCTCACGTACCTCACCATAAAGTTTATAGCACGGTTGAATTGTATTCTGAGAGCACGTTCAATTATTTTTTTTCATTATTAGGAATTGATCCCAGGCTGAGCTACCTTCCCAGTTCTTTATTCTTTTATTTTCAGACAGGATCTCACTAGGGTTTTATAGGCTAGCCTTGAACTTGTGATGCTTCTGCCTCAGCCTCCTGAGCACCTGGGATATAGGTAAGCAGCACCACACTTGTCCTGCATTGAGTATTTTATCAATACTGGCCGTAATAATGATTTATTGATATGGTGTTCCTCCCTTTTAGTTGTAAAAGTTTCTTTCCTTTTAAACACCTAAATATCTCAGTGTGTATTTACTCAGAACAGAAAATTATTTTATATAGTCACCGTGAGGTCATTCAAGTCAGAAAAACAAATATGATACAGCACTATCATATAGTCCATAGTCTATATTAGAATGTAGTCAGTTTTCTCCAAATGTTGTTTTATTCAAAATATTCCATAGGAGTTTATTCTCCTTTATTCTTTTTTTGGTTTAAATATTTAGTTCCGTGTCTCTTTCAAATTCTTTAATATGGAACGGTTCCTAAGATTTTCTTTATTTGCTTGTGTTACCTCGATACAAAGAAGTATCACTTATTTTTGTAAAGTATCTCTCCTTCTGCATTCCTTGATGTTAGATCCAGGTAGTTTTTTGGCAAAAGGTTTATTGTCATGATAATGTGTCTTCAGCATGCATCAGAAGATACCTGATGTCAACTGTCCCAACTTTGGTGATGTAAGCCTTGATTGTACTTTTTCAGATTATGAATCCCATGTCTGTCCACTTGAAATTGCCATTTACCTTTTGTAAATTATGTGTGATCTATGGGAAGAAACTTGGAAATTTTGTACATGCCTTGTCCTCATCAAATTTCACTCACTACTTTTATCACCCATTGAGAATTTCCTAACCCATCATTATTATTTAATCATTAGTTGGAATTATACTATGAGGACAAGTTTTTCTTTCTCTCCCTTTACTTTTGTATATGACTTTACTTTTATTTATTTAATTCCTGATTCTTAGTTTATTCAGTACGTTATAATCCATTACTTCCAATATTCATGCTAATGCACACAAGTTCCCTATTTGGCCAGTGGGAACTCCTTCAAAATAGCTCCTATATGCTTTGGACATTTCTCAATGACTTTGAGCATTACTTTTCAGTCCAGTAAAATTCTGCAGACTCATCTGAAATGTTTATGTGCTAGTGATGGAGTTAACTATTTCTCCAAGTGTATTCAGCTCATTGTGGTAAATACTGGTATTTCAAAACCAGTATCTGTGTGCCAGATATGCTCATTGCTTCTAGACTATAAGAGATTCTAGATTCTCATAGAGGTTAAGGCTGCAAAATATATCTCTGTACTTATTTCTCTGTATGTATTTGCATTTCTGGAATGTCACATTGTTACCTTTAGTTTCAATTTAACACCACAGGGCACATTTTAGTCTTCATTCTTTTTATATCTCAGTATTTTCATATATTCACTAATTTGCTTAAGTGCCAAATATAGAGATGACAATTTTTGATTTGCTAATATATCCTTGTGAGAAGATCAAGTTTCTAAACTGGAGCTCAATGTTTAGTATGGGGAAGGGAGAATTTACAATTAAGTGCACAAATCTGAAGCATAAAATTCAGTGCATTTTGATCCATACAGCCTTCTCTCTACCAGGACACAGAACATTTTATCACCTCACTTGATGTGCTGGGAGCATGGTATGCCCTGGTTGTACAGGGAGTGGGTACAGAAATTTAGCATTCAGGACCATCCCGTACTTTACCCTGCATATCTCCTCATTTGGATTGTCTTGATTTATACCCTTATGATAAAATGGTAATCTTAAGCATAGTGCTGTTCAGAGTTCTGTGGGTCATTCAAGTGAAGGAAATTGTGGAAAACTTTTAGAATTTGTAGCCAATTAATGAGAAATCTGAGTGGCCTGAGACCCTCAAGTATGGCTGGCATCTGAAGTGAGGTTGTCTTGTTTTGGACCGTTTTCTTAATCCGGTGAAGTTAGACGCTAATCTAGAGTTTTAGTACATCAGAATGTGTTAGAATATTTACCATTTTCTACACTATTGATTTCTGCTCTACATGCTATTATTTCCTATCTTCTGATTACTTTAGGTGTACCCTCATCTTGTTTTGGTAGTTTCCTATAGTAGAATCTATTCTAGATTTGAAACCTTTCTTTTTATCTTAATGTAAGTATTTAACAACATAATTTTTCTTGTAAACATCATGCCTATTTGGATATATTGCATTTCACCAGCATCCTATCCTAAATATTTTCAAATTTCCATTGCGATTTCTTTTTGGCCCATGGATTATTTTAGGCTACTTTTTATTTGCCAATTATTTAAGATCTTCAAATATTATTTTATTAACAATTTCAAATTTGATTACACTTTTGTCAGAAATCCTATTATATTGCTGTGTCTCAATGGCTTTTAAAATATGTATATATTTTTTATTTGATGTATTTATATGGTATACTTCCAGCAGGATCAATCCTTCTTATACTTTATGAAAACCCAGTGCCTGGTGCAATCTCTGTGTTAGGTACTTTTATTTTCTAAGGAAAGAAACATGCACCCTTGAAAACATTAAAATTTTTGTAAGGATGAAGGAGTTTCAGGAAAATTAGATGAAGGAAATAACTGTGCCCAAGAGACACCATTTCTTCACAAATTTTCCAGAGGTCAGTTTTCCTATTCTGAGTCATTCCTCTCCAGTAGTTTATTGTTTAATGTCATCATATTGTACACTGTTGTGGGACAGTATGAAGAGGATGATCATTTATAGTCTAGTTAAGAATCTAAATACACACTTATAAACGTAAATGTGCTACTTAATTTGTTCAACTCTCTTCCTCTATCTTTCTTCCTCCTCTTACAGGCTACTTTTAATTCTGATAGATTGTTGAGTTAAATATCATCTATCTGATACCCTAAGACTATTTATCTTAGCCATTGAAAGAATGATGAAAAAGTTATTTAACCTCTCATAAGAAAGTTTACCTAGAAAATGAGCCATCTTACCTAATATGAAAAATTTTTCACTACATTTAATAAACTGGTTCATGGTCTCAATAATTTAGCAAACTTTAGCAACATCATCCAAATCATTATTTTATAAAAAGAAGCATTTTACTGTTTTGTTGACTAAGTGCCATGAGCTATATGATTTAAAACTCATATATCAAGTTCAACAACATGCAAATGAAGTATTAATCAATTTTGTGTAAATTTTCCAGGATGAGAAGCACATATCATGCCTTGGAGACTGCAGTAAGGACTGGCCCTATTCATACAATGAGAGGAAAACCAAGCAGTCTTGGTGCTGGCCCAAACCAATCTTCATGAAGGACTACTTAAATTAAGCCATCTGTACAAATGAAACATTTTCTTCTGGTTAACTCTATTGTCCTAAAGCGGATTAGAGGCAAAGCAGGTCAGTACTGCTTTGCCCTTAATCCCTTTCAAATCAGAGACTATTCAGCCTGAAGTCAGGGGCCAACTCAGCTTGGGGTTGTGGGCTGAGATAGAATGAAGAGAATGCATTTTGTTACCTAATCTCATGCACCAGTTTACCTATGCATCCATCTTCTTCTCTCCCCAGCAAAGACTGTCAGCTCCAAGAGCTCAGGAAACAAGCTAGGTCCCTGCACAGAGGTGAGGTCTGATAAATGCTTTTTAGACAACTTAAACTTGCCCAAAGTAACATTTTGTATAAGCACATATAGCTGAGGTTCTGTTCTTCCTATCTGTCCACAGTCGTGAAGAAAATTTCTGAATCTCAAACTAGCTGACTTTTGACACTAATGCTTTGAAAATAGTGATGAATTCAGTCAAGTAACTAGTTCTTTGGTAATTGGATCACTGGAGTTTGACTTAATTAGATCATTTCCCTGTCCTTTTCCCTTTGGGGCAAGCGAAGGTCTGCTATAGAGGATGGTCAGTGTGGGCTTCACTGGTAATGTGGGAACTTAAAGAAAGCAAAGGAGAGAAACTCGCGAGTGGTTATCTGTAGTATTCCAGGCAGAGTTATGGGGTAAAGAAACAGCAAGTATACTAGCAGGATGCCTTGCTCAGTGAGTAGCAAGGAGGCCAGTGTGGCTATACTGGGGTGAGCTGGGGGTGGAGGGAGGTGTGTGGAACGAATTCTGACTCAGTCAGATGGGCAGACTAGAGTCATTTTGGTCTTTACTCTGAACAAGATGGAGAGCCACTGGAGAGTTGGAACAAAGGGATGACATGGTCAGCCTTACAAATTAAATGGAGAGAGAGAGAGAGAAAGAGAGAGAGAGAGAGAGAGAGAGAGAGAGAGAGAGAGAGAGAGAGAGAGAGAATGAGAACTGAGTAGCTTGTCATACAATGACCCAAGTCCTAGACATATCAAGATTGCTATCCTAGGACCTTGAGAAAATTGTTCACATTTTCAGAATATTAGTTTCTCTGTCTATGAAACAGGGATGGTGGTATCAGCCACTCTGAGTCTCTGCAAGTATTTCCTGAGAGTATATGACATGCAAAATATTTTGTTAAGTAAAAACCAAGATACTAAATAGGGTGTGAAATATCCTCCTGATCTTTCACACACAAAAATCCTACTATGTTGTTATCTGATTTATGTCACAGATGTGCATTGCTTAAACATGTGGATGCATCTGAGAATTGTGACATTAAGTAATCTCACTGATGCGCAAAAGTCATGGACTACACTTATACAAGCTAAGAGGGCCACACCCCCACAAGATGATGTAATCATATGTGACCATCATAATTTATGTGATACATCATGGACCCAAACATTGTTATGTGGCACATGGCTGCACTTACAAGTTATTTAACTTTTTTCTTTTTCTTTTTGTGTTTTCTAGATTTTCTTATTGAACATGTATACTTTTAAAATACATAGATATCCTTTTAAAATATATGTCAAGGTTTTTAATAAACATTAAAGTCATTTCAATAGAAAGTAGTGAATAAAAATGATTAGAAATTATTACAAAATGTACAAAGGTGAGTTGCTACATGAAAAATGAAGCCAATAATCCTTTCCTTCTCCCATTTCTCCTGTGGGTCAGCTTCAGAGAAAAACTATAGTAAGCAGATGGCTAAAGAGAAAGATGACCAAAAGGTCTAAGATGGAGCCTTTGCCAAAATGGAAACAAATGAAATGGAAGGAGGAGTAGTCTGGTTTTTAAAATATTTTTTAAAAGACAAAATGACCCAAGTTGGAATCAACTGGAGAATGGAATTCTTTCCAATAATCTGTATAAAGTAAAGTTCATCTGAAAAAGTCAAGTGTTCATTCATACTTCTCCCTTTCCCATTCTTATCAACTCCAAGAGTGATTCTTAAAATAAAATGAATGTCTTTACCTTGACCTATAAAGCTCTATAACATTATCTGATGCCAGCCACCCCTCAATGTCATTTTCCACTTTTTCTCCAATTCTTTCATGTCCTGGACATTCTCATCTTTTGTTCTCTGGATGAAAGCTTTATTGTCAGCATAGGGTTTCGGATGTAACCCTTTCTCTATCCAAGACCCAGTGACACTGTTCTCCACATGCCACAAATTACACAGGGCTTCCCTGTAGAAGAATCCCATGACCATGCTCCCTGCAGGGGCTCACTCGCTCCATCAGATCACTGTATCATATCACCCTGATCATCTTTTTATACTATCATCACCAAACTTTTTTTTTCTAATTAGAAAAAAATTACAGAAATTTTAGGTTCATAACAAAATTGAATGAAAGGTGTCTTAGTTACTTTTCTCATTGCTGAGACAAAATACTGGACACCCAAGGTTAAAGGAGAAAAGATTTATTTAGCTCACAGTTTGTAAAAGTTTCAGTCCATAGTCTGCTGCCTCCAAGGCAGAGTGGCATGGCAGAGGGGCAACAGTTCATGGCAGTGGGAGATACAAAAGTAACCAGAGCAAAGAGAGGGGAAAGCAAGCTTCTTTTCCTGCCTTATATTGTACTCATGATACCCGCCCTAGGGCAGGTGTAGCATTCATGCCATCCTTGGGTTTGCCTCTGGCACAGGCTGAGGATGTTTACCTTACAAAGTGAGGACCCTGGCCTCGTACTGAGTTGAGCTGGAAACCAGTATTTCTATTTCCTGAGGTGAGAACAAGAGGTCCAGGTTTAAAAGTTGTCTTTCAAAACCCTCCCCACCCCCACCATGACCACTTGAGGCTTTGAGAGACATTCAGACACTTACCACAACGAAAGGTATACAGGGTTCCCTGCTGTGGTTTGGATGCTTCTGTCTACTTCCCAATTCACATGTTGAGACCCTCATATTCAATGTGATAGTATTTGGAGGTAGGACCTTTGGGACATGAGGGTGGATCTCTCATGATGAGATTAGTGTGCTTAGAAGGAACAAGAGATCTTCCTTTCTCCTCTGCTTCTTCCTTCTTCTCCCCCTCCACTCCTTCTCTTCCTTCTCTGCCTCCTCCGTTTTGCTCTCTGTCTCTGTCCCTGTCTCTGTTTCTCTCTCTCTCTCTCCCCCCTCCCCCGCCTTGCTCCCTCCCTCCTCTACCCCTCTCAACCCTGGAAGGACACAACAAGAAATAATTCATCTAGAACTGAATTAGCCTGCACTTTGATTTTGGATGTTGGACCTCCAAGATTTCAGAACTGTGAAGAATAAATTGGTTGTCTATGCCACACAGTCTATGTTTTTTTTTTCTTATACCACACTGCAGTAAATAAGGCATGCTCATAAACTGTTCCAAACTCACCCAGCATCTCTTCCCACAAGCATCCTAGGTCAGAACGGTTATATTTATTACAATCAGTGAACTAGTATTGACATACCATAATCAATCAAAGTCCATAGTTTGTATTAGGGTTTATTCTTACTTTTGTACATTGTAGAGGATTTAATAAATGTATAGTGTTGTGTGTTCACCATTATATTATCATAGAGAATAGTTTCAATGTCCTAAAGAACTATATACTCTGCTCTATGTGTTCATTTCTCCCTTCCTCAAAATGCCTGGCAATCACTAATATTTCATCTGTCTTCTTAGTTATGCTTTTTCCACAATGTCAGTAGTTGGAATCAAGTGTGTAGCCTTTAAAGGTTGACATCTTTCCTTACTAACATACACCTAATTTTTCTGTGTGTGTCTTCTTATAGCTAGATAGCCTATTTCTTTTTGGCACTGAATAACATTCCATTGTCTGGGTATATCATGGTTTACAATTACATGTATTAAAAAAAGAAAACAAGTATCTGTATTTAGCTATCTATTTATTGAAAGATACATTGATTGCTTCTAATATGAATAAAATGACTTTAAACATCCTTGTGAGGAGTTTTGTAGACATAGTTTTCAGTTCATTAGGTGAAAACCAAGGAGTATAATAGCTGAATCATATGGTAGGAATATGTTTAGTTCTGTAAGAAACTGCTAAACTGTCTTCTAAAGTGGCTATACCATTTTGCATTTCCAATATCAAAGAATGAGAGTTATTGTTGCTCTGAATCCATAACAGTATTTAATGTTGCTCACCAGATCTGGTACCAGGTGACTTCTTTCTCTTTTCTAAAGTCAAAATGACCATAAAATGTAAATATTTTGAACTGATTCAGGACATTGAGGCAGCCATGACAACACAACTAAAGTCACTCGTAAAAAAGAACTTCAAAACTGTTCAAAAAGTGACAAGAATGATGGCTTAAGTGCATCTGAAGCAAGGGAGAATGTTTTTGAGGGGGATTAATGACAATGTGTCTTTTACTGAAATATATATTTAAAATTTTAAACACCGTATTTAATGCTCACTTTATTTTTTTATTTAATTTTGAGACAAGGTTTCACTATGTAGTTCAGGTTGGTCCTGAGCTCAGTGTAGCCCAGGCTGGCCTTGAACTCACTAGTAGCCCAGGCTGCCCTTGAAGTCAAAGCTATCCTCCTGCCTCAGTTTCCTGGGATTACAGGCATGTGCTGCTCCACCTGGCCTACACTTTGTATTTATTTTTCTACCAAATAGAAAGTAAGCTCCAAGATAATAAAGACTCTGTGCCTGGAAAAATTAGGTTAAGTTATCACACTGTATTTGCATTTCCTTGATAGCTAATGAGATTGAGCATCTTTTTAAATGAAGTGCCTCTTCAGAGTTTTTGTCCAATTTTCTATCACATTGTCTGCCTTTTCATTATTATTTGTAGGAGTTTGTTTTATATTCTTCATCCAAGCCCTTTGTCAATTATGTATTGTGGATGGATATTTTCTCCAGCTCTGTGGCTTCCTCTTTTACTAGTTGGTATTTTCTATGGATAGCTAATTATATTTTAATGAATTAAAATGTTTTGAAAAATGGCAATTTATGAATAATTACATGCACAATAACTACACTAAAACGAATTGCTGAGTAATACACTAACTTATAGAAATGCAGCTTACATAATTTACTAAAATGTAGGAAGCTATTTATATAAAATGATGATGAAGAATATGACATAGAAAATACCAATTTTTGGAAAACTGTTTAGTAACACATACTGCAGATATTCACATCCAGTATGACCCAGCAACTTCCATTGGTAGTTAATAAGTGCAGTAGAAAAGGGCACACACGTTTACTCAGAAGTACAGGAGAACATTCAGAGGAACACCATTTATTAACCCAGAAGATAGAAGTAATGAGTGTTCATCAACATGGATGAATAAAGTATAATAAAGTCACACGGCACAAGAATGATAGTTCAGTGCACAACAATATGGATGAATTGTACAAACATAATGGTAAACAAAAGGAACTAGATACTCAACAAAATAAATATGAAAACAAAACAAAAAAAAGCACAGTATAAAATTCCAACTATGCAAAATTCAAAAACTGTCAAAACTAATATATACAGAAGCCAGGATGGAGATTACATTTGTGGAAAATTGATTAATGAATGGAAAGAAGTCTGAGGTGTGCTGCTGGGGCATTGGCAGTATTCTCTTGTTTGATGCAGGTCCAGGTGACTAAGATACATACACTTGCTAAAAACCTCTCATTACATTGCTTTCTCACCTTTCTACATGCATATTGCATGTTACTAAACATTTTATTTAAAGTATAATCTTTTACTACTTACATCTTAGATGATTCAGAAGTCACTTGGAATTTCCTGGAACACTATATCATTGCTATGAACACTAGTTACTAGGGTTGTCCATAAATTCTGTGTGTGTGTGTGTGTGTGTGTGTGTGTGTGTGTGATGAGAGTGATGTGGCTCACTTTGTGTGTCTAACTCCTTCCAATCTTCCAGTGTATTTTTAAAATTATTGTATTTGGCATAGGAAATATAATGGAAATAATTTAAAATTCTAAAGGTATAAGAGGGTGCACCATGAAGAATAAATCTCCTTCCTAATCCTGAATTCTGGAGACACAATTTGCTCTTTCAAGAGGTAATTATTATTACTGGTTTATTGCATACCATTGCAGTTTTAAGATACTGTATAAGCACATACATACACATATAGAGAGCTGCCTTGTTTTTCAAACATCTGCATATTATTTCATTGTAAGTGACACACACTAATTTATTTAACCAAGTCCTTACTAATGAATGTCTGGATCATTTTCATTCTTTTGATATATGAACAATATTGAAATTATTACCTAATGTATGCCACACTGTTTTTTTTTTATGTATACTTGTAGACTATTGGAGGTTAAACCTAGAGTCAGAATTACTGGATCAGTGCATTTGTATTATTAATCAATGTTATCAGCCCTCCTTATGCTTTGAACTTATTTATGTTCTTGCCAACAGTGTATCTGTACTTTTATTAGAAATGCATTAAAACAGCAGATGGTCAAACTTTCAATTGCTTTCAGTAAAATAAGTAAGAAGTCCAAATGATTCTATAAACATCTTTCACATACTTAAGGGTTCTCTTGATTCATTGAGACAAAAATTTTATGCTAATAATTTTCTGGACAATGTTTCATGTCTATATCTTTTATCCTAAACAATTGCTGTGAATATAGCAATATACAATGTGCTGATTATTATTACACTCCTATTGACTGGTTGTGAAATTGTTTTGCTTTGGTTTCTTACTTTTCTTTTGTTTAAAATTAAAAAAAGAAAAAAAAGGAAAACACTAACTATGGTAGTTTACTTAATAATTCGAAATTCTGAGGAATTCACAAAAGTTTGTTAGATAAGCTACCATTGTTAGTGTTTTAAATATCTGGGAAGTTATGTGGGATGAAAGCAGACAACTTGGAGTAATCAATCTAGCAAGACTTCAAGATCTACCAGAGAACTATATGGTTGGGTGGTAAAACCTCTGCAGAAGGCAACTTGGAAACTTTTATCACTGTGCTCCCCACTTCACAATTTCATTTAATCCCCCCGCCTTTTTTTTTTTTTTTTTTTTTTTGAGACAGGGTCTCACCATGTAGTCTAGGCTGGCCTCAAACTCAAGGTGATCCACCTGCCTTCACGCCCCAAGTACTGGGATTATAGGTGTGCACACCACACCCAGCTCCATCATCATTATTTTAGAGACCCCTAATTCAGAACAAAAGCAGCAGAGCCTATGCTCACGCCCCACTTAAACTGACCAGAAGGTTTTTGTTCTTTCCATTCTATTCTATTATTCCGATTCTCTGTGTACAACCCAAATTATCAGTTCAGCAGGGCTCAACTTGGGAGCGAATCATCTTGGCTGGCTTGCAGAAGAATAAAAATGATTACAGTGAAAAAGAGATGATTAAGGAGAAAAAAGAAAG